>SKCR01015831.1:0-284509 GCA_019454045.1 Zanthoxylum bungeanum
TCTCAACGTTGTATTATCTCGAGATAAGTGATATTTTCAAGAACGGTGACAGTTGATACATAAAATATATGTTCAGAAACTTCAAAGTTGCCGGAGACTTCTTGTGTTTCATCTGATATGTCAACACTATCTTTCTCATGCGTGTCCCAAATGCCCATATGTTGTAACTTTTCTACCACCATCCATCCATTTCCTAATTTTGGATCAGATATATATATCACTGAACGTGCTTGGGTACAAAAAATGTATGGATCATTCTTGTACCAAAAACATTGAACATTAATTGACGTTAGATGATTACTAACTTGAATTCTCCTCTTTCTGGCATTTGTGTCAAACCACTTGCATTCGAATAGCACAATATGTCGTCTGGGTCTGTATATCAACTCAATGACTGATTGCAACACTCCGTAGAAGTCAATAATATCTGAGCCATGTTCTCCTTGGACTACAATTCCATAATTCCGAGTCACATGAGTAACATCTTGCTGTTCGGTATGAAATCTAACTCCGTTTACAATGCATCCACTGTATTCATAAGCCTGCTTTTGAGGCCAATAAGCCAAAGAAACCAACGAGGATGACGAGTCCAATTGACCATTTTTCACTTGGTTGTTTATCTAACAATGAGAGAAATATATCTGTTAATATAACAAACTGAAATATTTAATGTTAGGATAAAAATAAATATACATTGTTAGGCCTTACAGTTGTCTCAAACCATTGAGGAAATTCTTTTTTTTTTGTGTTCCATCAACGTTATGGTCACCACCACATTGTAGCATTGTTATATGTTGCCTACAAAAAATGAGTTAGGTTAATGTATGGCAAAAAAAATATAGTTATGCACCAAAAAAAGTTACGTTAAATACGGTTGCACTTCATCACAATTACTCAATATAAACCAATGCGCACGTTGAACTTCCTCAAAAGTTAGGAATTTGACACCTACTGCTCCAAATGGTCTGCAATTTTGACGGAACACTGTGATATCTTGCTTATTACTTGCATCCCATCATAGTTTCATGGCCGACGATTAAAATGAGTTTCAATATTCTGCATGTACATCGAACAAAATGTTATTGCTTCACTTATTACAACAGCTTCTGCTATTGACCCTTCAGGGTGCGCCTTGTTTTTCACATATTGTTTGTAATCTTCCAAAGCCCTGCAGATATGAAAACAAGTTTTCATTAATAATAAATTCAATGCACAGTAAACATTTAAGAATGTAATATTTAAAACTGTATATATAGTACCTCTCAATTGGATACATCCATCTGTAATGGACATGACCTCCATTCCTAGCTTCAGCCGGTAAATGCATGGCCATATGTACCATCACATCAAAAAAAGCGGGTGGCAAAATTCGCTCCAGCTTGTATAGGATTATCACGATTCCTCGCTCTAGTTCGTCAATAACAGATGTGGTTAATGTCATCTGACATAATTGTTTAAAGAAGTCACATAGATCAAGTACGATGTCGCATACTTTCGGGGGGAGATAATGTCGAATGCCAAAATGAAGGAGAATCTCGAGAAGCACATGACAATCGTGACTCTTTAATCCCGTTATTGTATTATCTTGACCCAACGCCCAATATTCGATGCCTAATCATCAGGAAATTTAACCATTTTCAGCCAATCACATAATGATTTTCTCTCTGATTGAGTTAGCACATAACTAGCAGGTGGCTTAATAAGACCTCGAGAAGTGACTTGTAAATGCAATTCACTGCGAATTCTAAGATCTTGTAGGTCCAATCTAGCATTTACAGTGTCTTTTGTCTTACTCGGAATATTGAATAGTGTGCCCACTAAACTCTCACAAATATTTTTTTCTATATGCATTACATCTAAATTATGTCGCAAACTCTGAGTCCCCCAATATTCTAACTCAAAGAAAATATTATTTCCTGTCCAATTCAACTTTTCGGGTTGATGTTTTCGATTTTTATCTCTATTATTAGGATGTTTACCTGGTGTGCTGTCTCTGAGATGTTGATGTTGGCAAAGTATGTCGAATCCAGACAATGGACTGGGCATACTATGAGGTTCATGTTGACCGTTAAATAATTTACTCCTCTGCCAAGGATGATTCAACTCAAGAAATCTCTTGTGCCCTGTGTATCCTATTTTATTCCGTAATCGTTGCGAAGGTGTTTGACCCGCACAAACTGGACATGCCATGTATCACTTAGTGCTTCATCCAGATAATGAACCATAAGCTGGAAAATCATTAATGGTCCATAATAATGCGGCATGCATTTGAAAATACTGCTCGGAAGCTACATCATAGGTATGCACACCCACATTCCATAATGTCTGTAACTTCTCGATCAATGGTCTCAAGTAAATATTCATATCTTTACCAGGGGAACGTGGACCAGGGATAAACAATGACATAAACATGAATGGATCCTTCATACATCTCCATGGAGGTAAGTTATATGGAATAAAAATAACGGGCCACATGCTATAAGAGTTGTACATATTCCCAAACGGGTCTAAAACCATCAGAGGCAAGACCTAACATAACATTAAGGGGGTCATCAGCGAAACGGAGGTACATGTCATCAAATTCCTTCCACTCGGTTCCATCCGCAGGATGTCTAAGTATGCCCTCCACACCCATTCTCTTTTCATGATGCCACATCATGTCAGTCGCTGTGTGTCGTGACATGAACAACCTCTGCAGCCTGGGCATTAAAGGGAAATATCGCAATATCTTTTGAGGCACTTTCTTCCCCATACCACGGACTTTGTACCGACTTTCACCACATATCGAACAATATTCAAGTGATTCATACTCGGCACAAAATAATACACAATCATACTTACAAGCATGAATGGATTCATACCCCATTCCCAGATCACGCAACATTTTCTTTGCCTCGTAGTACGACTTAGGCAATTCGCTTCCAACCGGTAACATTTGCCCTAGTAACTCTAGCATCATATCAATACTTTTGTTGGTCATTCTGTTGATAACTTTAATGTGTAATAATTTCACAACGAAATTCAAGATCGACATTCCAGCACCTTCAAATGGAATTTTTTTTTGCCTCATCAAGTAGTTCACTAAATAAATTTTGATCATTTCCACTTAACACTGCCATGTCACCACTAACACTATGACCAAGTTGTGGACCTTGTAAGTCATGCAAAGCATCAGTTATCTCATCGTTTGCATGTTGATTGTAACTACTGCTTCCTTCATCGGAATCAATAAACCGTGACTGAGAATTATACTGCTCACCGTAATAAATCCACGTACGGTAAGTTGGTGATATTCCTGGCATGTATAAATGATTATGAACTTCATCTAACCGTTTCCTTTTCCTATTCAAACAATTTGTACATGGACACCGAACACGACCTTTTGCATCAATGTGTTGCTTTGCGACTTCCATGAACTTATACACTCCATTACGATATTCAACACTCAATCTATCCAGCGAGCTCATCCAATTTCTATCCATTTCAGCGAAATACCTAAATATAATAATATAATTATTAAATATCATATTACACTCATCAACATTACTAATTCATTAAATATTTATTTAAGCATATACATATATATTTAGTTGATAAATTAAATAGTTTAAAGAAAAAATCTATTTAGTTAATTAATTAACTTAATCTACATATATGAATTATAAACCACTAACAAAAAGTATATAATAAACATAATCATAAAAATTGAAAATAATAAAGAAATATGAAAGAAGATTTACCTTATGGAAAATTGATTACAATTTTATTGAAAATTTGTTGGAGAGTTGTGAGGTTGCAGATGAGAGATTCTCAGATTTCAGAGGATGAAAATGAGAGAGAATGAGAGAAAAAACAGAGGGGGAGAATGGTTGGTGGCATTCTGCATTTTAATCTATATTTAGCGTCGAAACATTAAATTCGACGCTAATTGTCTGATTTTAGCGTCGAATCTTCTATTTCGATGCTAAATGTCTGATTTTTAGTGTCGACAAAAATTTAGACGCTAAAGATTAAAGGATTGTCGGTGGAATCTTCATAAACCTTTAGCGACGCTACTTCGTCGACGCTAAATTTCTAATTTTTGACGTCGAATAAGATTTTTGACGCTAAAAGTATAAAATTTAGCGTCGCAATTTTATGTCGACGCCAAAAATTATTGGAATAGTTAAAATAATTTAGCGTCGAATAATTTTCGACGCTATAAGTCATACTTTTAGCGTCGATATGTGAATTCGACGAAAAAAGTTTAATATTTGGCGTCGAATATTAATTACGACGCTAAAAGTGATTCCATAATTGTTGTAGTGTCAATATTCTCATAAACCGTGACATCTATTTTTTTTTTAATTAAAAATAACTTTGATATCATTTATAATATACTATTAAGAGATTTGGTAATCTATTTCTTAGAAACTCAACGTCTTTGAAACCTTATATCATTTATAATATACTATTAAGAGATTTCAATTTTCTTGTCTCCCTTTTTATAGAAAGTTTTGATAAAAAAAAAATTCACAGAAAACAATAGGATCCAAATCCATTTATCATTAGTATAGGAAATTCAGCACAAACCCTTTATTCTTAATTTTTCAAGACACCAGACACCAGACAATTATTCAAATAACAAAGTACAACATGAAGTACAAACCCCCTTTAATTTATTCTCAATATTTCAAACAAAGACAAAGTTGCAGATACGCCATTGCTGCTGTCGGGTATTTATGGATAAACTTCAATAACAGACTTGATGCCAAATAGAGGTGTTATTTTGTAGTGAGTGAAACCAGCTTCCAGGAATAGCCTTTTCCATTCTGTCTCAGATCTCTCAATTCCGCGAACAGCAACCATCATCAACATGTCGTACAAGAGCTTTGCTTCCGTAACTTGTGCTTCATCTTTCTTTTCATTGATCACAATGTCTATTATTATTAACTTTCCTCCTTCACCTTTGCTTGCAATAGCTTCTCTGCATTTCTTCAGTATCTTCAAGCAATCCGCGTCAACAAATGCGTGAAAAATCAACTGCCAAGCAAATCACCATTTCACAGTCAGTTACTGATAAATTCTTATCTAACAACTACCCATCATGAAAATATTATTGAGAAGGCATTTATGTAACGGTACTGAAGGTTACCTTAAAGAAAAAGGCATCCGCGGGAGGGATAGACTGAAACATATCACCTGCTATGAATTTCAAGTTCTCGGTGTCTGGCAAGTTGGCAACAACGTGTGGGCGGTCAAGAACCGTGCATTTTATGCCTGGAAATGCCTCGGATATGATCCTGGAAAATGATCCTGTACCACCACCGACATCAACCAATGAACCCAACCCTTGGAAAATTGGCTTACAGTCTTTAACAATCAAGCTTGCCAATTGAGAATCACAAGCCATAGCTCGATTGAACAAGTTACTGAATTCAGGGTTCTTTTCCGCATATTCCCAGAAGTCGAGTCCATTATGAGCAGTTTCGAATGTTGCCAGCTCATCATTTCCTCTAAACCAACGACTCAAAAATTGGCATGGATTTACAAAAACAGGGTCAGTCAATGCCAAAACGAGTGGCTGATAACAATAGGACTTGTCTTTGAGGAACATCTTAGAAGAAGATGTAAGAACATAAGCTTTTTCTCCTTCTTCTGGTTGTTGCTGGTCACCAATTGATGAAGTTCAGTGGTAGAAAAGAAGCCCGAATGAACTAACAAGCGCATTAGCCTGAATAGACCATGTGATTTGATAGGGGGAATGCCAAGTGCTGAAGCTAACTCAGAGAGAGTGATGGGCCGATTGTGTTTGTGAATTGTGTTCGGTATGTCGAGCTCAACTGCACACCTCAATGACATTGAACTCACGTAGTTATATATAAGATTGAATAGATGAGCGTTTGCGTGAAACAACTCTCTTGCTCCCTCGTCTTGAATTAATGTATCCATTTTTTACGATTCCTTCCTTCTTGTTAATTACCTGTAAATACAAGAAAGTTGACGGTGTAAGAAGTGTTGCATAAATTATTATCAGGTAAATACCAACATAAGTAAATGGAAAACGGACAAATAAAAGAATACGTCAGATACTAACTTTGAAAACTCTTTTTGTATATATAGCCAAGGTTTGTTTTGTTTCTGATGGATTTTAAAGCAAGTGATGAATCCTATTTATAGGGAGATGCAATCATCAATTTTCAATTTTGGCTTGCAAATACTATGCGACAGTAAATAACATAAAGTCTGCGGTGGACTCCTGTGGAAAACTAAGAGAGATTGATGGAAAAATTATAAAGGAGAAAGGCGTAAAATAAAATAAAAATCATATTATATTATTAAAATTTGATTCTTAAATTTAGATTAAATTTTTAGCTCCAATCAAATTTTGACTGCGATTCACATCCCTCTCTCTTCAGTTTCAAATCTCATACAAGTATACAACAAACACAATTATATACTCAAGAAGTGGTTGAATTTGGTAATGGCCTAGATATACGGAAATAAAAATTCTTATCGATTTTACGCTACTAACCTAATAGCTTTACCAATTAAGCTTATTAATCAATTTCTCAATCTCGAGTTATGCTAAATAATATGGAAAGATAATAGTAAGTTTGCGATAAAATAAAGAGATAGAGTTACAAAAATTGACACTGATGATTTATAGTGGTTCGGTCAACAATGCCTACGTCCACTCCCACAAGCCGCATTTGAAGATTTCCACTAAGTTGAATCTACAACTTACACTGAGTTTTTCGTGGCTCATCCGTAACTAAGAGTTTTGTCTCATGGGTTCACTCCAAATTTTTACACAAGACTTTTCCAATGGCTCACTCTTAAACCCTTACAATGAATTTTGTTCTAGTACTCACAACCTTTTACAACAATCACCATTTTTGTGTATTCCCGCTCACAAAGGGATTTCCCAAGAACAAGTGTTTAAGATATGAAGATTTACAATACCACTTGGGCACTCGTAAAGATAAAGAAGATTTAATGATGTGAGTTGCTAACTTAAGAAATCTAAGCTCACTACAAATGATAATGAATGTGTAATGTGTAATGTGTGAGCTTGAATATGAGAGTATGAATATGAATGTTTTTGTAAACTCTATGTTTTTTCCTTAGAAGAAATTGTATGAAGGTTCAAGAGCTTGGCAAAAACGAATTTGGGGCTCAATATATAGTGAAAGAGAAAACAATCCCAACTATTTTGTCTGAGATCGGTGTGTCGGTGTGCCAAAATATAATAACTATATTATCGTTGAAGATTTAAGCTCAATACCGGATTACTGACCAATATGAAGTCCGGTATGTCTATGTACTTACCGTATATGGATTGATGAACACTAAAAAGTACACATTTATTAAAAGAAAAAAATTAATCATTTTACACTTATAGTTTCATTAATCCCCTTAATTTAGCACATTTATGAAATAATAATTAAATTTATGTTTTATATATTTTTATTGTGATTTTTTATTTCTTATGTAGGCGAAATAATACTTTGGATTTTGGAAGCTAGATACTTAAAAGGGCATTATAATAATTTACAATTTCGGAAATTCCAACTTTGCGTAATTTTCGTATTTTGGCCCTAAATTTTTACTCTGATATCGGATTGAGTCGATTTCAGTTCCAAATGGAAGAAGACACAAATATCTACAACTTGGACGTTTACAAGATTTCTAATTCTGGAGTTTTCAAAGGCGAAATTGATGAAATATCCAAAGTATGTTTTATATAATTATTAAAAATACAAACAAACAAGAAAAGATAAAAAAAAGATAAAAAAAATATAAATTTTCCTCCGACTTCCACCGAAAGGTGGAGGACTTGTTAGAGCATGCAAAGAAATTTGCATGCTTTGACAAACAAGTGAGGATAAAATAAAAAAAGAAAAAAAATGAGTGATTTCTTTTAATTTGCAATTTGCATAAGAGGTGCCGAGCACCTTTATAAATAGATGTGCTCAACATTTCATTTTCCTCAAGCAAAATTTCCAGAGGTCTCTATGAGACTTTGTGTGATGTGCTCTTGCGTGTATTTTTTTTCTTTTGTAATTTAATTTTCTTTTATTAATAAAATTATGAGTGTGTTTTATTATATCGTGTTCTATTAATTTTTATCATGTTGGGATAAAGGGTGAAGCTAGTGGTATGAAAATATATTTGATTTTTATTTATATTATATTTTATAAATTATAATAATTTCCCAAATAAAATTTATACTGCTTACAAATTATTTAGGATTCTTGACTAGCTGTAGACAATCTCTGATTGACACATATAATACTTGAATCCCATAAATGAGAGAAAGTGGATTATTAAAGATCTGGATTAATTATAGACAACATGGTACTGCCTATATGACTGATTTTATATATTTCCCATAATTGAGTACTTAACTGGACTTATTATAGACAAATATTATCACCGCATTTATGGTTGGTTTTATATTTTTTGGCATATTTAGTGTCTTGGCAGGACTAATTATCGACAGGACGGATCACATGTGTTGTTATAATTAATACATGATAATTATGAAATAAATTGATTGAGAAATAATTATAATTTATATTTTATAAAAAATAAAAAAAATTATATTTAAAATATCAAAAGTGGATCCACTAACCATACTATTTTATTTTATTACCTGAATTATTATTTTATCTTATTAAATTTATTCCTTGTGGATCGACCCCGGACTTACCGGGTTATTTTATTACTTCGACACTCTTATAATTGGGAGTAAATAATCATTTTTTTAAGTGTGTCAGGGATCAGTAAGGATCATTTCGATTTGAGAGCATGCAAGATACGAAGGTTGACCGATATGAATGTCGGTATGCTATAAACATGTTCCAGTAACTGTGCAAACCCCAAAGTGGCCGGTATGAGTGACCAGTATGGAATAGCCCGGTTCCAAAGATGATGCAAGACCGCTCAAAATAGAACAGAGGGACCGTTATGCCGGTTGATTACGCCCAAATATGACTCGCGGTTATCACAGTACAGTTGGGGTGTCGATTCCACAGAGAGATGGTTACAGGAACTGATTTACTTAAACAAAGACGTTAACGGTAACTTAATAAATAAAACGATAAAAATTGGTAATTAAATTTAAGATAAATAAAATAATGAACAAATATTAAAAGATAATGGCAGAGAGATATGACAAAGCTTCGGGAATCCCTCTTGCATCGAACTCTTATATTTAGTTATTGATTCCTATTATTACACAATTGAAGGTTTCACATCCCAAACCAACAACCGGAAAATATTCAATTCTACGCATGATAAATTCTAAGGTAATTAATGATTATTTTCTCTATGTTAACAGCATACAAAAGCCATCGTTACGAGCTATCTAACGTCGACAATATACCCTCAGGCAATACTGCAGCAGAAGACCAACACGCAAAACAACTTTACCAGTCACAATTAAATCCGCAAACCACACATAGAAGAAGCATGACTGGATCTATATGGGATTTGACAAAACATAATTTCTAGATTAAATAATTGAAAGATAATAGAAAACAATAAACGTTAATTTTATTAAACAATAAAAAGGTTCGTAGGAATCAAAAACATAAATAATAAAAATCTAACACAAGAGTTCATCCCTAGCTTTGCCTAGGGGATTAGTTCCCATGCTGGATGAAGAAATAACAGAGATAGGATGAGGAATCATCGAATGAATCATTGTTTCTGATCCCGGGAATTTGCACAGCTCTGATTTCTTGTTGTTTATGCGCATAGAGCGCTGCTTCACGCCACCAGCCTCTCCCTTGTGTCTGGAAGAACAGTTGTATTTATAATAGTGTTAGGGTGTCATTAGGATTTCAGAAAACCCTAAAAATCGAGTCCTGGAACGCGTAGGATTTCTTCCCGCAGCGCCGCAGCTCCTTAAGTGGGCGCCGCGGCGCTAAACTCTCGGGAGTTTTGGCCCGGGCATATTTGTTGAGGTGGCGCCATGGCGCCTCTGTTGATGAGTGTTGGTGGCGCCATGGCGCCACATTGTTCTTCAATTACTTGGCGCCATGTATCTTCCTTCATCATGGCGCCATGGCGCCATAGGTTGGTTGATGAATGGCGCCATGGCGCCATTCTCACTGGATTTTCTATGTAACTTTGGCGCCATGGCGCCAATGCTCCCTGTGTCTTCCCAGAAGTTCCCAAAATACTTGTAAAATTCCCGGATCCATGTATTAATATTCCTACAAATAAAAATCACTAAATTAGTGTAAATAATAAACATTTTTAAATTAATATAACAATAGAAATTATGTACTAAAACATAAAATATAAAACTAAATGATTAACAATAAGCCCAGATAAGTGATGTTTTAATGTACATTTTCATGCACTTATCACAACCCCCAACCAGCTTATTGTTAGTCTCTAGCAATTCAAGCGTAAAATAAAATGAAAATTAAATAAATAAACTATCTAAGCCACTTTCGTAGGGATCACGATTGCATTTAGCGTATGCAACAAGCCTTTAAACCCTTAGGTGTCCCTAGTGGACGAGTTATAGTCTCGTGAGGGCTTACAGCGACGATACCCACAAACATCATTCAAAACATACAATCATGCAAAAATAAAAATTAAAAATCAAATAGTCCCAATAGTTTCACATAATTTTGTCCTCAAAGAATGCATAGTAATGAAATCAGAGAACTTTCAAAGTACTCAACATAACTCAAATCTAAGTATTTGAATAAATCATCTAGGCTAGACTCAAAGTGTGTGTGTGCTAAGATTCGTTCACAGCTTTATTCCCAGGTAAGCCAACTCAATGATTTCGTCTAAAAATCGGGGTCGATGGGTCTAACCAACCTAGATATCTCAATTATGCTCTGTAGTTGCTTTTTATGTGTGCTCAATATGGTATGATTTTTTTTCTTTTCTTTCTCGTCTCTTGTTGCTTTTTCTTTTGAATTTTTCTTTCAACACACCTACCCTTTAAGGTATCATTTCTCCTCATGGTAGTCCTAATACTCGCCCATGGGTAGCTTCACGCTTATCGGTTATAGGTGGTTCAATTTCTTTCTTCAGAGACTTTTTCTTTTATTTGCAACCATACCTTACGTCATAACACAAGCAAATCAGGATAGATATCTAAGCAAACGGTCATTCATCGACATACAATTTCTTCAACTAGTCACTTTGTTAACTACTCAGGCTTTCACTGCTAAAAACCCATAATTAAGTGCTTACGAGTCTAACATAGATAAACGATTCAAAGCATCAGATAAAAGTACATTAAATGACTTATTGTTTCTAAGATTTCATCCTAAAACAAACAATATCATCATTTGGACTTATTCTTTAACTAACAAGGACTAAAAATAAAACAAAACATTTTTTTAATAGCAAATAATAAAATGTATTTATGACAGGTATTATCATGCGCATGCATACACCCCCACACTTAAAACTTGCATTGTCCTCAATGTAAGATAAATATAAAGAAAAGGATTAAGGAACAACACTACCAGGCGCGGAGTTGATCAGGTTCCTGCTGGCGAGACTTTGGTTGTGTGGCTGTGTAGGTTGTGCTAACTCCTGCATAAACACTCATGCAAACAGAAAAATAAACATGTAGTTAGCACACAATAAAATAAAATAAATAAAATAAAATAAATGTAGATGCAAGGGTTGTCTCCCCGCTAGCGCTAAGTTTAACGTCTTCAGCCAGACGCAAACACTCAAGTTGTCATGGTGGTTTCCATCTAGCGTACTGATGAAGGCACGAGAGAGAATGTTTGTCTAGCTGTGGCAGTTTATCCATTGATTCTCCAAGGTCTGAGGATTGAAATTTGGTACTGCACATAAGGAAAGATTCGCTCAACATTCTTTTTAATCTCACATGTATCATTTTTAGTTGAGCATTAACTCTCATTTTCCTCATTTTTTGGTTCTTTGGGACCAGTTTCAGTTCAGGGGGATTTGATTCAGGTTGTAGAGACGTTTTTCCTGGTAGGACTGTTTCTAGCATGTATGAGTAATGACACTCAACCTCACTCTGTGGTTGTTTCTCGACATGAAAACTGTTAAGTGCTTGAGAAAAGGGTACCCTAACTGGGAAATGTGACACTTGTTCTACCTGAGATGTGTTAACACTATTATCCTTAGGGTTACCTATAGCATTGAGAGTATTCTGCATCCCTACCTCTTCACCGCTCCTAGTGATTATGGCATTAACAACTCTTACACTGGATACCTCATGATTAGCATGTGTCATGTGCTGACCTAGTGGATTAGGTTGAGTCTGTGATGAGAATTTTCCTTGTTCTTGTACACTCAGGTGATGAGTGATATTTATATCACTATTTCCCACTCATTTAACCTAATATTTTGTATAGTTTCTTGAGTTTTGTGAACGTTTTGATATGTTTTGTGTTATTTTGTAGATAAATAAAGTTTGGAAAGCATTGGAGACAATTTGGGGCAAAAACGGACAAAAATGCGTCAACATGGATATTTTGGTCTTCTGCGCGTCGCGACGCCCAGACTTCCGCGTCGCGACGTCTAAAATACGCCGAACAGTGCTAACGTGCGCCGGGTCCACAAATCAGAATCTGAGAAAAGTTTGACTTTGCTAAAATGCGCCGTGCCACGTGTCACCATCACAGCCGATCTGCTAACGTGCGACGTGCCACGTGTCATCATCATATGCTGCCGACACTCAGAGTTGACACGTGTCGCCTCGTCATCAGTCATGTCAGCGGTCAAAAAGTCAACTTCGCCGTGTGTCACGCCACGTCATCCGCCACGTCACAAGGTCAACAAAGTCAACTTGCCACGTCAGCATCAGCCAATCACAGCGTGACACGTGTCGCGATTCTATGGTGCCGACAGTCTCTTTCCCACGTGTCGCCACGTCACCGCCACGTCAGCATCAATAATTGAGTATCCTATCCTTATCTGACACGTGGCGGATAAGAATCTCAGCGACCAATCAGAAGCCGCCACGTGTCACAATAATTGAAGCCCAACCACTCTGCCACGTGTCACCTTATCATCTTATCCAGAATCTTCAAACCAGCGAACCAGAGCGTGCCACGTCGACAAATCCAGCGTCGCGACGCTGGATCCTACCGAGGCCTATAAATTGAGCTCGAGATTTCAGAATTCATGGCACCTTCCTCTCTCTTCAATTCCTTCTAAAGAGAGAGCTTCTCTCTCTAGATTCTTTAGTTTTTAGTTTTTTTTTTTTTTATTTTTAGTTTTTAGTTTTGTAAATAATTTTAATTACGTTTTGTTAATATAGTAATTTAATTTTTACTTTTTACTTTTTACTTTTTACAGTTTTTATTATTTACCATGAGGAGGTAACTCCCCCAGCTAGGGTGAAATGTAATTCTTTTACTATTGCTATTTAGATTAATCTCCCTTAAATATAATATATTCACTATTTAAAATATTGACTTAAAAAGGATACCGCTATATTGGTCGGTTGGTAATTCATTTTAATCTGGTTTTAACCTGACTAATCAAGGATACCGCCAGATTGGTCAGTTGGTAATTAAACTTTCTTACCGCCTATATGGCAGGTTCATGGACAAATCTTTTTACCGCCTTAATGGCCGGTTGGACTTAATTTGACTTAATCAGGTTACCGCCTATATGGCTGGTTGGAGAAAGAATCACAAGTTTATATATTATTTTATGGGAGATATCTAAATTAGTAGTAGTAAAAGTAATTCCTTTTACCTTAGCATTTTATTTTATTTTATTTTAAGTTTTACTTTATGTCTTTTACTTTTCAGTATTTTTACTTTAAGTCTTTTACTTTTAAGTTGTTACTAGCCCTAGTTATGTGTTAGTTATCTGGGGTTGTGATGAATTCTAATATCACCGGTTTATAAAGGGTTATTTTATAGTTTGGGTAATTTAAAGGTTTGCTTATTAAGTCTTAAGCTTAATGCTTCTTGTTGTCTGATCACCAATATGATTGATGTGGTAAATCTAAAATGAACTAGACATAGGGGTTTTAGGTTTCAGCCTTAGACTTAATAGCCCACGATCTTCATTGAGGATAGATAACCCTTTAATAGATTTCCTTACAGGATAGGAATATACCTGTCGGGCGGGGGTAGCCATAATTGGAACTTAAACTTAATGAATCCAGATAATTTGATTGACATAGACATATGATTCAATTAGGTTAAACTGGGTATTTGCGTCTGACCATCGACAGAGGCTTTTGCATAATTTAGTGTTCCAGGTTAGTAAACTGATTTATTACACAAACATAAAATAATCACTTCATCTTTTAAAAGATATTAGAATGATTCACAACCCTAGATCTTTGTGTCTTTTGTTATTTTCCTTAGTATTTTCTTTTGTCTTTTTATTTATTTATTTATTTTGTAAAACCACTTTCAACCAATCAAACAATCATTCTCTTCTTCATTTAATTAGATATCTGTAAATAAATAGATTCAATAATTAATAACAATAGTAGGAATTAAGTCCTCGTGGGATCGATATTTTTATACTACTTGAACGATACGTGCGCTTGCATTATACGTGTGTGTTTACGCCGGTCATCAGGACATTAGTCAATTTAGAGATTTGACTCCTAATTTCCTTTTGGTCTTCAGCTACCTGAGATATCAACGACTCAATCATTTGATTGGTTTTACTTTGGGTCTCTACAAATGCATGCCAGGTATCCTCTAAAGAATTTATAGGAATAATAGGTGTGTAATACTGTGAGGTACTGTAACTCCTAGTTTGTGGTGTCTGGGTAGGCTGATAAGACTCTTGCCTCCAACTAACATTGGGATGGCTCCGCCAACTAGGATTATAGGTATCTGGATATGGTGTATAAGGCTTCTGGTACATCCCTAAAGTATTGTAGTTTTCCTCATTTACACCCCTCATCTCACCGTACACGGGACACTCTTAGGATTCTAACTGGGCTACTAAATGCATTGTCTTGCTGTCTTTGGCTATTAAGGCTCCTATCTGTCTAGTTAACAGCTCAACTTGTGTCTTAAGGCTATCATCTTCCTTAAAGTGTTGTGAGCTTCTGCTAGAATAATTGTGTGTCCTATCAGTGCTATCTACGACATTGGGTCCAGTCCAAGTATGTGATTTCTTAGCTAGGTCATCTAAATACTCAAGCGCCTCATCAGGGTCCTTTTGAATGAACTCACCATTGCACATTGTCTCAATGAATTGGCGTTCCCTAGGGGTTAGTCCATCATAAAAGTAACTTACTAAACGCCAACTCTTATATCCATGGTGGGGACAACTAGCTAACAACTCCTTATACTGCTCCCACGTTTGATAAAGGGTCTCACTGTCACTCTGGGAGAAGGTGGAAATTTGTCTTTTCAAGGCATTCGTCTTATGGTGTGGGAAATATTTATTAAAGAATGCCTGAGTTATCTCGACCCACGATCCTATTGACCTAGGTCTTAAAGAGTACAACCAGCTCTTAACTCTATCCTTAAGGCAAACGGAAAGAAAATCACATGGAAAAAAATGGTTAAGGTGAGCAAAAGTCAATAAGGTGAATGAATGACTTTTTGGCAATACTTTTCCACTCTCAATCTCTCCATTGCTACTCTCATTCTTAACGCCACTTACAACAGCAAAGAGATTCCCACATGGATTCACATTTGAAATCTCATTTAAAACAAACTCAACATGCCCATGTCCCTTTCTCAAACAATCAACACTCTCATCCACGATCTGACCACACTCTACATATTCAGCCACATGTACTTTTTGCACACCATAACTCATGTCCTCACAACCAACATCAGATTGCTCCATATGATAGTCACCCTTAACAGTAACGTCAGACACCTCATTAGAATCATGAACAACCAAATCATGATCACTAATGTTATAGCTCACATCAATATCATCACTATCAACAACACCATCAACCGCCTCACTCTTATTTATTGAAACATCAACATGTTTCATTTCATTACTCAATGCTACGTTTATATCCTTCTCTACTTCACATTTTACTAATGTCTTTTTCTCTATCAACTCTGGAAGCTCTCCTAGTAACATTCCAAAAGCAATCGCACTTTTCTTTTTAGCCCACTCTTCTTCACTCCTCTGCATGTACAACTCGTCCTCATAGACCTCTTGTAGGGTTAAAGGAGCAAGCTTGATAATTTTTCCACCATACCTAAATTTGTACATATTCCTATCCATATCATAAACTACTTTATTGAATTTATACCAAGGCTTACCCAATAAAATATGCGTATGACATATAGGAACCACGTCACAAACTACTTGGTCAACATACTGCCCAATTGCAAAATTTACCACAACCTGCTTAGCAACCTCGAACTCTCCAAAATCACTCATCCACTTATAAGGTCTATCAAGAGGTATCAATGGTAATCCCAATTTTTCCACAAGGGTAGTGTGTAGGCACTGCATTTTTACACATAAGTCCCTATGATGAGTCTCATTTTGGAGACACTACCTTTTAAGTCACGGAGGTCACGGGAAACGGACATCGGAAGGGGAAATTCAGAATAAACAAGGTTCACTGTTTTCGTTAGTGCTGCGTTCATGTTTACGTTCGAACATCAAACGGATTGCGGGCGTTCGTGCCGCGTTCGAGGAAGCGTTCGAACGGTGTCGGTAATTCTGGTTTTGCTGCTAGCCTCACATCCAGCCCAATTAGCCCCCCAAAGCCCATAAAACACATCCCAATTTCAATAAATAAATATTAATTAAAACATTAACTAAATAAGATAATAATTAAATTAATTAAATAATTAAATAAAGCATATACCAAACATAAAATAAGCAATTACCAACTTAAACTAAAATCATGCCTAAATTAAACAAATCACATACTAAATCAAAAATATAATCATACCAAGTTAAAATCAATCAACCAATTAAAGCCAATCATATATTTGACTTCCTAATCTAATAAGATAATTACCAATCTAAAATATTGTATTCCTAAACCAAACCAAATCAAATCTCTTGCTTCCCTTAACCAAACCAAATCAAATCCCTCTTTAATTAGCCAAATCCCTTTCCTTGTCAAGCCCAACCCTTTGCCTATAAAAAGAACCCTTCACCAACCTTCTCAACCCTAGTCCCTAGTCCCGAGTCTCTAGCTCATACACAACACACAGAAAAATTACAGGAAGAACACACCCAAAAACAGTAAGCAAAAGATAAAGAGGAAACGGCAGCGAAACCACAAGGAAACAGTAGCAAAAGACGGAGAACGACGACTCAAAACAGTAAGACAGCGAACGAGAACAGTGAACCGGGAGAGTTGCGGAGCATCCACCCTTCCGACGATCGTGTACCGTACATCCGAGAGGTGATTTAAAAGGTTAGACCTGAGGGTACCTTTTCATTAGTTTATATTCGTTTTTTTATTATTATTGAATTCTATTCGCATGAGAGTCGTTTATGGATGCATGTTGTGGCTTGAATGAAATGGAAGAGTGTCGTCTCTTGTGGTATATAGGATGGAAACCCAGACGTAAATTCCGTAGTCGAATCCGAATGGACGGTAGTGCGGTCTGTACTTGGGATACAACTCCACGTACCACTTGAGTAAACGGCACCTTCTCTTGTTTTGTGTTGCTTTTATTTATTTATTTTTCGTCACTTAAATTCTGCATGTTGCTTATTTATGCATGACTCAATCGAGCGCATGGGCTTAGTAAGTGGAATGAAAGATCCCCTATGGGGAGGGGTTAAAGCCCTTTACCACGATGCTTTGCCGCGCCGGTTGATGTGTGTTCGGTTGGATGCAAGACACGTTCAATCGGACATACTTAGAATAATATGATTGTCTTTATGTTTGTATGCATGATGTGATGTGACGCGCATGGGCTTAGTATGTTGGTCTAAAGGTCCCCTCTTTGAGAGATCAAGAGCCCCCAAAAGGCCACCTTTACGGCAGTACTTCGCCGCGCCCCTTTATTTTGTTGTTTATGTATTGCGTCCCATTTCATGCATCAGGTCTGTTCCCGTTCGAACGCGTTTACGAACGCAACTCGAACGCGCATGCATTTTTGCCTTATCATGCATCAGGTCTCATTTCCGTTCGAACGCGTTCACGAACGCCATACGAACGCGAGCATTCTGTTTCATTTCCGTTCGAACGCGTTATCAAACGCCATACGAACGCGAGCATTCTGTTTCATTTCCGTTCGAACGTGTTATCAAACGCCATACGAACGCGAACCTTCTGTTTACCGTTCGAACGCGTTTACGAACGCTACACGAACGCGCACACACTGAACTGAGTCTGTCTTATCATATTCATGCATAATTTCCTCTTGGTTGATCTTTCTTGTGTTATATAGCCAACCGTATTATTTGTATTCCTACATTTATCCATTCTATGTGTTCTTGGGATTGTATTCAAGCATGATTAGGCTGTTAGCATGTTATTTGGTTAATAGTTTCATGAAATAGTACTCAAGCATGATTATGTTGTTCTTAGTTTTCCATATCATAGGATTGAAATATGTTCATGAGATTGCCATGTGATGTTGCATGTTGTGATGAACTTGTTGATGTATGCATATGAATTTAGAAGCATGATATTTTTGGAAATAAATGTTATTTAAGCCTGGTTAAATTATTACATAAATCCTTTTATTACAAGTGACATAAGTAAGGGACCGTTCCGAACCCAATGGTTTGAGGTCTTCCCTTGCGAGGGGTGAGTGCGGCCTTAAATCTCATTTTCCCGGTTCACACCGGGTGGCGACTCCATTACTCTCCGGTTAGTCCCCCGTGGCTACTCCGTACTCCCAACTAGGCCGCGAGCCTAGGACAGCATGCGTCGCCCCAGATTTTATGTGTTCCCACATAGTGCTAGCTAAATTTATGTGATTCCCTCTATTAATAATCATACTACACACTTTACTATTGATAGAGCATCTCGTGCGAAAGATAAATACCCTTTTATCCATCAAATTATTTATATAAATCAACCCTTACTGGAAAGACGCCAATAATGAGGAAACACTCAAAGAATCACTAAGAAAATATGAAAACAAACACAAAGAAACTGACGAAAAAAAAAACCAAAAGTAAATAAGAAGACAAACTAAACTGAAACTGGACAAAATTCGTAACTTTGAAAGAGATTTTGAGACTCGAAACTTAAGCGGACTGCGTATATCCAGTGACTAATGAATTCGTCTCCTCGAGTACTTATAAATTCATATATTATGGGTCTCGTAACTCTTTATAGATCAAAAGTTACAGCCGTTTTAAATTCAGTGCGCGGCTGAAAAATTCTGACCGAACTGATCCGAAAATTACATACAATTTCGACTCGAATTGACTCAAAACTCCAAGAATTGAATCCTAAATGCTATTACCATGAAAGAACATTATAATAACATCCAAGATGAAGTCATAAACAAGAAAAACACAAAGAAAAAAAATTGAAACTAGAAGAGACGAAAAAAAAAGAAATATAAAGACTCCATAAAACGATAAAAATAGAGAAAATCTTGACCTTGGAACCCTGAGCTCCTGATACCAAATGATAGAAACCTGCCTGGAACAAAGCCAAGCAAACCTCTCCACGTGTTCTAAGCCCCAAAAACCGCGAATCTTGATTTTGTGAGAACAAAATCCTTCCAAGATCAAGTCCAACCCTTAAGGAACATTGCCCTTAAAAACCTTTCTTTATTTCTTTGGAGAATCCTGAACAGCGATACAGCGCCACAACGCTTGCCACACGTTGATAAGCTTTTGTTTCGTAAAACCAAGGAAGAATCCACTCCCTCAAGATGACACAAGTCAATTTGTTTTGTAAAAAGATATATTATTGGTTAATTATCCATTAGAATGAATAATGCCCCTTTAAATAGGTGGCTAACCCTAATTCTACCAAAATATAATAAAAACCTAATAAAATACTTGAAAATTTCGTCCATGGGCTTTTTAATTTAATTAATGTTCAGCCCAACACTTAAACAACAGATAACTTAAAAAAATATAAAATATAAAAACTATAGGGATACATTGCGTCCTTATTTAGACCATGAAATAATCCGAACTGGACTTTGATGAAAACTTAAAAGTTGTAGAGCTACGAGTTCTATTTTCAATGCAACTTGAATCACCAAAATCGGACATCGGCCGAGAACGTTACGTCCAAAATACGAAGACTACGTAAATCCCGCCACTGCTAATGCACCATTCGGAAATAAAGCCCAAAAATCAATCAAGGCAACCCATGCACGTCCTATACCCATTCCAATATTGCTTTAGACTTAATAAAGCCTTCACATAATATCTCATGCATGGACCAAAATCCAGAACCCAAGGAATCTTCCAAATCCACCAAAATGGCCCAAATACACCAATTTGACCAAGCCATGCAATCAGCCACAACTTCAAGTTAACTTGGCCCAACAAACAGAGCTCATTCTGGATCACATCAACTTAAGTCTAATTGTGTCAGTGGTTCCAAAACGGTCATGGAAGGTTGCTACTACCTCTTCAAATTCTCTAATATGCACGTAAGGATTTTCCCTCTCTAAACCGTGAAAAGTTGGAAGATATTGTATCATTCCAGGCCTAAAGTCTATGTGTGGTGCATCAGGAGGAAACATGATGCACGAAGGTGTAGCTGTGCGAGTTGGGTGGAGGTACTCTTCAAGAGTCCTCCTGGGTGGTCTCTCGTATTCACTCATATTATGTGCGCTAGACGATGATGATGTGGAGAAGGGATTTTCAAATATGTTCTCAGAGTCTGAGCTTTCTTCTTCAGCCCTAACAAATCTACCAAATATATCCCTACGTCTAGACATGTAATTGAAGCTCAAATAATACGGGAAACAGGAAAAAAAAGT
This sequence comes from Zanthoxylum bungeanum, assembly GCA_019454045.1. Taxonomy (NCBI): domain Eukaryota; kingdom Viridiplantae; phylum Streptophyta; class Magnoliopsida; order Sapindales; family Rutaceae; genus Zanthoxylum; species Zanthoxylum bungeanum. Next base: position 20,835 of record SKCR01015831.1, read on the forward strand.
ATATAAATAAATAAAAGAACTAATTAAAAATAAAAAATCTAAATAAAAATTAAATAAACTAAATAAGTAAATAGTAACTAAAATAAAAAAAAATGGAACGAAGTTACCGCTTCGTTGTTGAATAAACAAACCTGCTCCTTTAAATTGTAAACCGTCTCCCTGGCAACAGCGCCAAATTTTGATTACGTCCAAATATGACTCGCGGTTATCGCAGTACAGTTGGGGTGTCGATTCCACAGAGAGATGGTTACAGGAACTGATTTACTTAAACAAAGACGTTAACGGTAACTTAATAAATAAAACGATAAAAATTGGTAATTAAATTTAAGATAAATAAAATAATGAACAAATATTTGTAGATAATGGCAGAGAGATATGACAAAGCTTCGGGAATCCCTCTTGCATCGAACTCTTATATTTAGTTATTGATTCCTATTATTACACAATTGAAGGTTTCACATCCCAAACCAACACCGGAAAATATTCAATTCTACGCATGATAATTCTAAGGTAATTAATGATTATTTTCTCTATGTTAACAGCATACAAAAGCCATCGTTACGAGCTATCTAACGTCGACATATATACCCTCAGGCAATACTGCAACAGAAGACCAACACGCAAAACAACTTTACCAGTCACAATTAAATCCGCAAACCACACATAGAAGAAGCATGACTGGATCTATATGGGATTTGACAAAACATAATTTCTGGATTAAATAATTGAAAGATAATAGAAAACAATAAACGTTAATTTTATTAAACGATAAAAAGGTTCGTAGGAATCAAAAACATAAATAATAAAAATCTAACACAAGAGTTCTCATCCTAGCTTTGCCTAGGGGATTAGTTCCCCATGCTGGATGAAGAAATAACAGATATAGGATGAGGAATCATCGAATGAATCATTGTTTCTGATCCCGGGAATTTGCACAGCTCTGATTTCTTGTTGTTTATGCGCATAGAGCGCTGTTTCACGCCACCAGCCTCTCCCTTGTGTCTGGAAGAACAGTTGTATTTATAAGTGTCAGGGTGTCATTAGGATTTCTAAAAACCCTAAAAATCGAGTCCTGGAACGCGTAGGATTTCTTCCCGCAGCGCCGCGGCTCCTTAAGTGGGCGCCGCGGCGCTAAACTCTCGGGAGTTTTGGCCCGGGCATATTTGTTGAGGTGGCGCCATGGCGCCTCTGTTGATGATGTTGGTGGCGCCATGGCGCCACATTGTTCTTCAATTACTTGGCGCCATGGCGCCATAGGTTGGTTGATGAATGGCGCCATTCTCACTCGATTTTCTATGTAACTTTGGCGCCATGGCGCCAATGCTCCATGTGTCTTCCTAGAAGTTCCCAAAATACTTGTAAAATTCCCGGATCCATGTATTAATATTCCTACAAATAAAAATCACTAAATTAGTGTAAATAATAAACATTTTTAAATTAATATAACAATAGAAATTATGTACTAAAACATAAAATATAAAACTAATGCTTAAACATAAGCCCAGATAAGTGATGTTTTAATGTACATTTTCATGCACTTATCACCGGTCTTAGTGTCAAAAGATATGATTTGAAAGTTAAAATCATTTTGCACATGACCCTAATACATCTATGTGAATGTTCATATGTCATATAAGCTTAAAGACTTAAATTAACAACTCACTTTATAAAGAGAGCTATAAGTTAAGATTTTATTCATTTATCGATTGAGTCTTCACATCATTTGTTCTTCATCACCAATATACTTCGACATCTTTTTGTAATGTTCGTTAATGCGAGTCGAAATCTTCTAATATTACATCATCAAAATCCATATTTGAGAATAGTGGTTAACATAATTATGACTTGGCTACCCTCAGCCTCCTCCATTAGGCCTCCACCATCCTCGGTGTTTTTATATTACACTCATGAGCAAATCATAACCCATTCATGGAACTGTGGTGCATTGCACCTTCGGTTCCTTGTATAACCGTACAACTATGAAATTTAATAGATAGGTACCAAAAAATGTCTTTCACAAATTGACTTATTTGCCCTCATTTAAACCACTGTACCTATATTATTATTTTTTTGAAATGTTTTGAAACACGAGGGAAAAATGATTAATTCCGGCAAAAGAATGTGAGAGTTTTTGAATATTTTTCTAAAATCAAAATCCCAGTTTCGGAAATGTACATTGAGTTTAGATATATAAAAGATAAACTTATAATTTAGCCACGAATATGGTTATATCTTGGTCGTCCTTGCAAATGAGTAGGATTCGAATCTCGATTTTCATGATTTGGTCTTTTTGAAAGGTAGGAGATGGATAAAGATCAAATTAATTTTTTGTTTTCTTTTATCTCTCTCAAATTCAAATTCAGATGATAAATTAATTAGAATAATTTGAAAATATCCCGGCCTTTGTTTTGCCGGGGAGTCAAACTCGGGTCATTGTTTACTTGGGTCCTTGTTAATGTAAAATTTGTATGATTGTCTTGAATTGTAATTTTCGGAATTAAGCAAGATAATAAAGTATTACAGCCCTTAACAGATTCATTCTATCACTGTTATAACGGCGGAATGTTATATCATACACGTGCAGGCATTTGTGCAGACTGCTTTCGTTAACACTTGCTGGGAAATTTCACGTAGCAAACTCAATTCATGCACGCGTAATGTAATATATAATAATATCTTGTTACAAAATAAATATACAATAACAGACACACATCTGGAAAACTTTGCCAGTTTAGCCGACTTGACTACTTTTATTCCTTTTTATTGAATCTGCCGCCTTCCGCTATCCTATCTGTCATATGTAATGTACTGGCGTCTGGCTACTACTAGTTCCTCTCCTGTTTCCATTGCTATCTTATTTTGACGAGTTCTGTTATTTTTGGATTTTTACCGATGGAATTCTTAGAAGATCTCAGATTATAATATATTTATTTAATATTTTATTATTATTTTTTAAAATATATATATAGTTAAGAAAAAAATGAAAAAAAAAATCCCATTATCTTATCTAATACTTTTCTTGAGTCCCGATTGGTAATCATCTACTTCTACGTCTACATATATGACTAGCTGTTGTCATATTGAAGAAATATCTGGGGGCAGGTGGTTATTTATTTGGAACTTATCTTTTGGATGAATAATTTCATAACTTATACAATTATTATTCCAGATTAGATAATTTAGAAAACCAAATAAACTTTAATATTATTGTTGACGGCTGTCTCGTTTGAAGAATAAAATCGAGAATTCCCTCATAAACCTCTCTCAACGGTGAGTTTATTTAGTTAGTGGAAAATTACACAAACTTAGTAAGCAGACAGGATAAACACAAATTTTACTTGGTTCAGCGGAGAGTAACTCATACCTACTAACACACTTAAAAAGTGATTTTTTTACTCCAAAGTATAAGAGTGTCGAAATAATAAAATAACTCGGTAAGACCAGGGTCGATACACATAGAATAAATTTAGTAAAATAAAATAACAATTTGAGTGAAAATTAAAAGATTGTAATTTTTTTTGAAGTGATTGGAAAATTTTAAATTTGATTGCAACAATAAAATAAAATACAGGGGGTTAGGAGATGCACTTTTAATATTAAATTTAAAAATCTCACTTGTTATAATATATAAATTATCATTATTATTCAATTAATTTATTTCAGTAATTAATTATGTCAAAACATATAAAATCAACCATAAATGCGTGATAACTTTTGTCTATAATAAGTCCAATTAGGTGCAAATAAATAAAACCAGTCATATATGCAGTAACAAAGTTTATCAATAATTAATCCAGAATTAAATTAAATATTAATCATTAGATTATAATTTATATATTATAATATAAATGAGATTAATCTAAATTTTCATGTTAAAAGCGACACCCTTTATCCGGAAAAAAAGAAATTAACTACTCATAATTTGAAAAAAAACACACATAATTTTATTATTAAAAGAAAAAGAAATTACAAGAAAGCTTTTAAAAAAAAATAACACACAAGAGCTGGAACTCCACAAATTTTCAGAGAAAACCATGAACTCTCGGATGCTGCCGATTGAGGTGCTAATGACCTCAATTTATAGAGGTGCTAAGGCACCTCTATACAACTTAAATTATTAATTTATTATTATTAATGACTTTTACATAAAACATACTTTGACTTCTCGTCAATTTCAGTCTTGAAAACTTCAGAATTAGAAAATCTAATAAGAATTCTCTTAGTAGACAAGAATGAAATTCAATTAGTCCCACACTTCCCCCGTATTCACTCTACCTTTTTAGTCAACGGTAAAGTTGTAGATCTTTGAGTCTTCTTTCATCTGGAACTGGAATGACTTCGATCCGATATCGGAGTAAAAAGTTATGGCCAAAATACGAACATTGCACATTGTTAGAATTTTCGAAGTTCTACACTGTTAGAACGCTCTATTAAATTTATGGCCTCCAAAATCCAAGATATGTATCCAAAGTATTATTTCACCTACATAAAAGATAAAAATCACAATAAAAATATATAAAACATAAGTTTAATTATTATTTTACAAATATGCTAAATTAAAGGGATTAATGAAAATATAAGTGTAAAATGATTAATTTTTTTTTTAATAAATGTGCACTTTTTAGTATTCATCACACCTCCAACTAGTTTATTACTAGTCTCTAGTAATTTAAACGAAAAACTTTAAAAACAAATTCTTATCCAAATTAATAATTGTTTTCTTTCTTTCTAAATGATCAAATAAATAAATTCTCATGTACTTTTTACCCTTATTCCATACACACATAAAACAAAGTATTAATCAATTCATCGTGCCCACAATATTCACAAGTCTCATTGAAAAGAGAGTAATATTTTTGTCCTAAAATTATATTAGAGTTCACACCCTTTGATAATGAGAGTTTATTTATAAATACAAAAATGAATTATTATTTTTTAAATAATGATGCATCTTCAATTCTCGTAATGAGCTCTGAGCCAGTGACTCTCAAACCAGTTGGCTTTAGGGCACTAGGTGTTAAGACACCCCTACAGACTTAATTGCTCGGATATCAGATATCAAAAAGAAAAAGTGTATGATTTCCTTAATCTTTCTCTTTAACCTATGTAACGAACTTTGAATCAGTGACTCCCAGACTAGTTGGCCATAAATCAATAAATATTAAAACACTCATACAAACTTAATTGCTCGAGTTACAAATGCTACGAAATCGAACTTATTCACACATTTTTTTACAAACTCAAGTTCTACCATTTTACGCGAACAATCACTGCTTACTGAGGCAAGATGTGTGATTACTAAGTAAGAGCATGGTTAAATTATTATTTTTGAATATAAACATTAATTTCACTGCCTTTAGGTGTTACCTCCAATAAACTAGAGAACTGAATATTACAAAATTTCCACTTACAACCTATGTTTATATGTTACCGTGTATGTTGATAATACATGTCAGATGAGCATATGAAAATCAAATTTAATCAATATTATGAAGAATTCACAAATTTAAGTGATTCAAAAAGAAAGAAACAAAAATAATTTGTTACGAATTATTTTAAGATGCGTCTTAGGATCGAAAACTCCTTACACAGCCACATCTGAACAACAATTTCACCTGGTTAGTCAAAAATTTATTGTTAGTTTCTATGTAGTTTTTTTTTAAAAAAAAACACAAAACACTTTTTTTTTTACACACAAAATAACAATAAAGCAAAAATAACATAAAAGAAAACTTTTTTGAATGAAAAACACAGCAACGAAACATAAAAACAAAAACAAAAACTATCTAGTCAACTATCCCCCCAACCAATTTGAGACATTGTCCCTAATGTCTGAAAAAGAAGAAGTAAAGTTTAGAAGACATCATCTGATTAGTGTGAAATTGAAAATTGAATCTACAACTATTTTAAAAGAAAAGAATAAAATTACAGATTAAGATTCAAATCCACTCTACGCTTCTTGCCACGATCGTTACCAGACCAGTTCAACTTGGAAAGAATGAGGTCAATTTTTGGTTAATAAGCTAAGAGTTTGTCAATTACAGCATCAGTTTTTAGATTGTGAAAGTCAAAAAGTTTAGATTTTGTCGGCAAAAGTAAAGAAAATCAAAACAATAAATTAAAGCAAATCAAAACAGTAATTTAAAGTAAATGAAATCAAAGCAATAAAAAAAATGTACTGATAGTTGTGATTGTGGCTCACATATTCCTATGATTTTACGTCCAGTAACGGCTTGAACGCCATCTATGGGTCGATGATAGGCTTCTCATCAAATTTTCTTATAAATTGGCAAACAAGGTCTATTAAAGTCAGATTCCTGAGACTGTATTGTTGTCTTTATTTTTGAAATTGTGTATGCAAATTGTGAATTACTCGATGAACATGTCCACTATGATGCGTCTCAAGAGTCAATGATATATAATCTAAAGACTCCTTACTCAGCCATCTCTAATGAATTGAATTTTATCTTCGCGATTGTCAGACTGTTGGGATTTATGTCATAGAGCTTCATGTACTGTAAACAGAATTGATTATTGTAATAATAATAAATGCATTATTCTTTTTTATCAAAGTTGTTTGATTCATATCGCATATTGTCCAATTGTCTTGTTTACCTTAATTACTATTGTACCTTCAGACTTAGTGTATGTTTGATGCACAAGAGGATTTAAGTCTGAAATTAGTAATCTAAATAGTCCATAGAGAGCAAACAAAGAGGGTACTTTGTTTGTGGTTTATCTATAGCTGCGGTCCATTTTATACTTGTATGACGACCTTGATCCGGGACTGTTCATGTAGTGACATGGGAATGGAGGCACCTTGTATGATGAGATCATATAGGACTGAAATCAGATAAATACGAATTTCTTTTAATATTCGTTAACCGAAGAAATTCATTTTATCTAATAGATGGTCATATATGGATTCGATCTTAATCCTGAGTGTACTACGAACTCCTGCATGACACACTATGTCATTTGATTTACTATGGTGAGGTTGGTGTTGCATTCCTGTGGACAACAGGACCTGGGCGACGCATGCTGTCCCGGGCTCGCGGCCCGGTCAGGAGTACGGAGTAGCCACTGGGGACTAAACCGGAGAATATGGAGTCGCCACCCGGTGTGAACCGGGAAAATGAGATTTAAGGCCGCACTCACCCCTCGCAAGGGAAGACCTCAAACCGTTGGGTTCGGAATGGTCCCTTACTTATGCCACTTGTAATGAAAGGATTTACATAATAATTTAATCAGGCTTAAGTAACACTTATTCCTAAGAATATCATGCTTCTATATTCACGGGTATAAAATAACACTTATACATACATTTCACATATATCTCATATCTAATAACACATGCCTGAAAATACCTCAAAGTAACAATGAACATACAACTTCATTCAGCATATCATAGTCATGAAAAACACAAGCATACATAATATCCGCACAAGCATACATGTGAGCACTTTTCCAAGTGATATGTGGAATTGTATCCCAAGTACAGACCGCATTACAGTCCATTCGGAATCGGCTACAGAATTTATGTCTGGGTTTCCATCCGATATATCACAAGAAATAATACTCCAAAGTCATCATGACATAGGTATATGAATCGTAATGCGTTAAATCAAGACTAAGGCAATGACGCAACTAATGGAATAAACATGCTTTTCATTATCATGTGCACAAAGATAAGAATGACTATGTGTGGTTCCATAAGAAATCACCTAAGAAACAATTATACATGGCATGTGATGAATATGTCTCAGTTCAGTGTGTTCGCGTTCGTGTAGCGTTCGTAAACGCGTTCAAACGGAAATGAAACAAAATGCTCGCGTTCGTGTGGCGTTTGTTAACGCGTTTGAACGGAAATGAAACAGAATGCTCACGTTCGTATGGCGTTTGTTAATGCGTTCGAACGTAAATGAAACAGAATGCTCACGTTCGTATGGCGTTCGTGAACGCGTTCGAACGGAAATGAGACCTGATGCATGATAAGGCAAAATGCATACGCGTTCGAGTTGCGTTCGTAGACGCGTTCGAACGGGGACAGACCTGATGCATGAAATGGGACGCAATAAATAAATGGCGAATAGTACAATGCGAGGCGCGGCAAAGCATCGTGGTAAAGGGCTTTAACTCATAGGGGATCTTTCATTCCACTTACTAAGCCCATGCGCTCGATCGCATCGTGCATACAAACATAAAGACAATCATATCAAAACTAAGTATGCCCGATTGAACACATCTTACATCCAATCCGAACACACATCAACCGGCGCGGCGAAGTAGTATCACAAAGGTGGCCTTTTAGGCTCTTCGTCTCTCAAATAGAGGACCTTTGGACTAACTCACTAAGCCCATGCGCTCGATGGAATCATGCATAAATAAACAACATACAGAATTCAAGTGACGAAAAAATAAACAAACCAAAGCAACACAAAGCAAAAGATAGTGCTGTTTACTCAAGCGGTACGTGGAGTTGTGTCCCGAGTACAGATCATATTACCGTCCATTCGAAATCGGCTATGAAATTTATGTCCGGGTTTCCATCCGATATACCGCGAGAGTTAACACATTTCTCATTCATCCAATACCCACAACACACATCATACACAAACAAGATTCAACGAATAAGTAAAATATAATCAAAATAAATAACAAAAATCACGTAGAGATGAGTGTGAAAAGTACCCTCAGGTCTAACCTTTTAAGCCGTCTCTCGGACTCGCGTTTCACGAAGATCGGAAGGGGTAAAGCTCTGCAACTTTTTTGGTTCACTGGTTTGCCTTTTCCTTCGCTGTTTTGCCGCTCAAGCTACTGTTTCGAGTCCGTTTTGCTGCTGTTTCCTTGTGGTTTTGTTGCCGTTTCCTCTGTATTTTTTTGCTTACTGTTTTTGGGTGTCTTCTTCCTGTAATTTTCCTGTGTGTTGTGTATGAGCTAGCTAGCTAGGGTTGAGAAGGTTGGTGAAGGGTTCTTTTTATAGGCAAAGGGTTAGGCTTGACAAGGAAATGGATTTGATTTGGTGTTGGATTAGGGAAGTCAAAGATTGAGGGGGGACAAATCTTGGCTAGATAGGGAATGTTGAATATTTAGTTTATGTTGATTAGGCATACAATATTTTAAGTTTGGGAATAATATATTGGTTGATTGATTTTAACTTGGTATGATTATATTTGATTGGTTTAGATTAGGTATGATTATAGTCTAAGTTTGGTAAATGTAATAATTAATTATTTAATTAATTATTTTAATATCTTATTTAGTTAATGTTTTAATTAATATTTATTTATTTAATTTGGGATGTGTTTTATGGGCTTTGGGGAGCTAAATGGGCTTGGGTGTGAGGCTAGCAGCAAAACCAGAATTACCGACACCGTTCGAACGCTTCATCGAACGCGACACGAACGCCCGCAATCTGCCTGACGTTCGAACGAAGTAACGAACGCAGCACTAACGAAGACAGTGAGCTTGTTTTTTCTGAATTTCCCCTTCCGATATCCGTTTCCCGCGGCTTCCGTGACTCAAAAGGTAGTGCCTCCAAATGAGACTCATCATCGGGTTTCACATGCAAAAATACAATGCCTACAATTCCCGACCAATAACTACATATTTTGGGGATATGGTTTGGTGTGTAGCTGTGAACGTTTTACATAGATATGAAATTCACTCATTCTTACGAGAAGCATATGAATATCTCTTTTAAGAGTTGATTCGGGACTTGAACAATTTGAGCGCTCAACTTTTCTATTGCGAATAGAAAGTTTTATATATTCATAATTGTTATGAATTAATTGTTCATTATAGAATCAATGGTGGTTAAGAGATAAAATATTTAGAGGGGTTTAACGGACTTTTGACCCGGCTCTATTTATGAGATATTCGTGAAGGGCTATATCCATATGTAATGACTATATCGATGGACACCGAAGATGTTCGGTTTAATTAATCCATCTATGGTAACGAGAGTTCAACTTCGAGTTTTTAGTGGAATAACGCGGAGTTAATAATTCGTAATATTTGATTAAAGAGTTTAATTAATATTTCAGAATTATTGGAGCTCGGAACCGTAGGTCCATTTGGTCCCCGTGCTAACTCGATTAACTGTAACAAACCTAATATAATTAGATTGTCTAATTATATGCTCACATTATATTTATATATTATTAAGGAGATTAATAATATTTATTGTCACAAATGAAAACTATGTTAAATTAGTTTAACTTAATATTTTCTAGAATTCTTTGATTATGAGATGATCAAGTCTTGATTATGAGATAATCAAGTTAGTAATAATTATGAGATAATTACTACAACATAATTGAAGGTAAATAAATCATTATTAATATATTGATTTTTATTTACCATTGGAGACAAAGCCATATGGAATACCATGTCATCCAAACAATTATGTCTATTAGTTTAGAGGTTTAATCTTTGTGAGTGAGGGCCACACTTCGGTTTGTTGGTTTCGAGTCATAGTTCGGAAGATCGAGTGGTTGATCCAATTGTTGGACACCAAAGGATTGATCTTGGCTACTACAACAAAGGGAGAAGACAAAGAAAATTTTGAAGATCCATACCGGACCAGTGCCACCACAAGCAACTTTAGCCGCGCTAAGGAAAATCGTTTCCTACACAGATATTATTCCTAAAGAACGATAATAAGTGTTGTACGTCCAATGTGCACATTTATAACAAACACCTAACTGTTTAGCTCTTCGTTTCTTAACATAGGTGTTTTTCCCTAAACCAAATATGTAAGAAATGAAAGAGTCAGATGACTCACCTGCCAAGCGAACCCTTGCTCCAGTTACCCAACGAATATCACTAGGAATACCATAGATCATCAGAAGCCTCATTCTTTCGGTGCGTGCTTTTTAAATTTTCATCAGAGCATTTTGAGAGAGAGAAGGAAAATGATTGTGGATTTTTGCAAGAGTTTATTCCATGCCTTGACTGTAGGGTATCAGTAATTTTAGGAAACTGAAAGAACCGACTCAGAGTCACGGGGTACCGTTATCCGCTATTTAATCGGGGTGCAAGATTCTGACAAAAGTAAAAAGAAAAAAATAATACAAAATTGAAGAAAAATGGAAATTAGACAAATACAAAAGAAAAGAAAAGAAAATCAATCACAATATTTTGGGTTTGAAAGGAAAATAGATTCTTGAAAATTTGAACACTCCAAAAATGATTTCAGATGTTGTCCATTTACTTTAAATACATCACTATCCCTAGGATTCTCAATGTCAATAGCCCCATATGGAAAAACGGGTTTCACAATAAATGGGCCACTCCATTTGGATTTCAATTTTCCAGGAAATAAATGAAGAAAAGACTTATAAAGCAAAACTTTTTGACCAATTTCAAATGTTCTTCGTGAAATTCGACTGTCATGAAAGACCTTAGTTTTAACTTTAAGAATTTTTGCATTCTCATATGAATCATTCCTTAACTCTTCAAGTTCATTTAATTGCAGTTTACGTTCATGACTAGCATTTTCAAGGTTTGAATTGAATGCTTTAATAGACCAATATGCCTTATGCTCAATTTCTACAGGGAAATGACAAGGTTTTCCATAAACTAGAAAATAAGGAGACATCCCCAAAGAGGTTTTGAAAGCTATTCGGTATGCCCACAATGCATCAGTCAGTCGAAGAGACCAATCTTTGTGATTTGGGTTGACCGTTTTTCCAAAATTTGTTTGATTTCCTCATTTGCTAGTTCAACTTGACTATTTGTCTGAGGGTGATAAGAGGTAGAAACTTTATGTGACTCCATACTTTTTCATTAAAGACTCAAAAGGCCCGTTATAAAAGTATTTACCTCCATAACTTATAATGGCTCGAGGGATTCCAAATCGACTTAAAATATTTTTTTTAAAAAAAATTTAATCACAGTTTTGTGATCATTGTTTCGATAATGAATCGCCTCAACCCATTTTAAGACATAATCGACTGCAACTAAAATATATAAAAATCCAAATGACGGTGGAAATAGACCCATGGAATCTATTCCCCAACAATCAAATATTTCAATGGTAACGACATCATGTTTCTTTTGAAATGGATCCCAACTTTTGACAATTCTCACAAGTTTTGCAAAAAGCATAAGTATCTTTAAAAATAATGGGCCAATAAAATCCACACTGCATAATTTTTGTTGCGATTTTCTTATATGAGAAATGACCTCCACATGCTTCTGAATGACAAAACTGAATAACACCACTTATCTCACTGTCTGGTATTCATCGTCGGAAAATTTTATCAAGGCAATACTTGAACAGATATGGATCGTCTCAATAGAATCTTTTGACTTTGGTCAAAAATTTCTTCTTGTCTTGATGGCTCCAATCTGGAGGTATTTTTCTTGTTGCAAGAAAATAGACAATATTAGCATACCAAAGCATTATATTTACAGAAAATCAAAATTCATCAGGAAAATAGTCATTGATAGGAGTTGTATCAATTAATGACTCATTTGTGAGTCTCGATAAATGATCTGCAACCACATTCTCTGCTCTTTTCTTGTCCTTGATTGTGAGATTGAATTCTTGAAGTAATAAAATCCACCGTAGTAATCTTGGCTTTGCATCTTGTTTATACATCAAATATCTAACAGCATCATGATCAGAATAAACAACGATTGATGAACCAATTAAATATGATCGAAATTTATCCAATGCAAATATTAGAACAAGTAGTCCTTTTTCCGTGGTAGTGTAATTAATTTGTGCTATGTTTAAAGTTCTACTTGTGTAATATATTACATGTGGTTGACCTTCTTTTCTCTGTCCTAATACTGCGCCAACTGCATAATCACTGACATCACACATTAGCTCAAAAGGCAAAGACCAATCAAGGGATTGCATGATAGAAGCAGAAGTCAAAAGACTGATAATCTTTTTGAATGACCTTCCTTTCTCTGTCCATTCAAATATTGCATCTTTTATTAGCTGACCTTCATTTCTCTGTCCATTCAAATGTTGCATATTTTATTAAGAGGTTATATATGGGTCTGGATATGGTACTAAAGTTTTTAATGAACCTCATATAAAATCCTGCATCTCCTAGGAACAGATTTCTCTGAATATTTTTGGTGATGACAATTTAGAGATTACCTCTATTTTTGTCTTGTCAACCTTAATACCTTTAGATGACACAACATGTCCCAAAATAATTCCCGAATTAGTCATGAAATGACATTTTTCCTAATTTAACACAAGTTATTTTTCTTCATATCTTTTCAAAATATTTTCCAAATGATTCAAACAATTATCAAATGAATTCCCAAAAATAGTTAAATCATCCATAAAGACCTCTAAACAGTATTCAAATGTCACTAAATATGCTTAACATGCATCGTTGGAATGTTTCTGGTGCATTACAAAGTCCAAAAGACATTTTCCTAAATGAAAATGTTCCAAAGGGACATGTGAATGTGGTCTTTTCATGGTCTTCTAAAGCAATGAGAATTTGATAATAACCTGAGTAACCATCAAGAAAACAATAGTATGGATGTCATGCTACTCTTTCCAAAATTTGGTCAAGAAATGATAAAGGAAAATGATTTTTTCTAGTGGCGTCATTTAGTTTTCTATAGTCAATGCACATATGCCAACTAGATGGGATTCGAGTTGCAATTAATTCTCCTTTATCATTTTTCACAACAGTTATTCCAAACTTTTTAGGTACAACTTGTGTAGGACTTACCTATGTACTATCAGAGATATGGTAGATAATGCATACATCAAGAAATTGAATGACTTATGTTTTTACCACTCCTTTCATGTGAGGGTTCAATCTTCTTTGAAGTTGACGATATGTCATAGCATGATCTTCTAAATATATTCTATGTGTGCAGATCAAAGGATTAATGTTTTTATGTCTTTTAAAGTCCATCCAATTGCCAGTTTATGTTCTTTCAACATATTTAACAACTTATCTTCTTGATTCCTTATGAGGGAAGTAGAAATTATCACATGGTAGGTTTGTTCATCTCAAAGAAATGCATACTTCAATCCTTCTGGCAAAGTTTTTAACTCTAATTTGGGTCTTCCTTATGTTTTTCTTCTTCCAGCTCTCATAGTTCTTCAAAATTTTATTTTTCTCCATCATCTTCCAGTTATAGGAAACGCTTTCCTCGCGCAGCGGACATGGTTTAGGCACATGGATCGGACTTGAAAATTTTTTATGCCCTTCTCCTTTGAATGTCGAATGCTACTGCTATCACCACTGAAATTTTGCTTCCCCAAATCCTTTAGATAAAATTCCAGCCCCAAAACAGCCCCAGAACATTCCCGGAACAGCCCCGAGTAGCCGGACAAAAACACGACTGTTTTGGACTTGATTCTCGCCCAACACACTGCAGAAACAACCCCTGAAATATGTGGACAGCGGCTATGGTTTGGTTCTGATTTCTCACTTGAAAACGGCCCCAAAACATCATAAAATATTCCCCAAAAAATATGGATTAAAATGAAACCAAACGGAGTTCCATTTCACCAAGAAATGAGCGGTAATGAGTTAAAAACAATGCTCACTACCGAGTACAAAGAGAAAGAGATGAAGATGAATTTTGTTCGATACCACAAGTCTTTCGAACTATATCTCGTTACCAATGGAAACTTGTGTGGGCAAGACTCACAAAATAATCTCTAAACATTTTAGGGATTGAGTCACATAAACTGTTACGGTTGGTGCTCAGAGTGCCAATCCAGATCGTATTTATGTCGATTCATAAATATGAGCAATTCTATTTTCCATAATATTACTAATTTATTGGTAGCACCATTGTCTTTTATACACTTATTCGATCTAATTACGATTAGATATCTGATTACGATTAGATCGAAACCAAATCTGGTTCAGTTATACGTGTATATTAGACAAAGAACCTAGGATTTACAATATAGTGCACAATTACAACGTAGTTTGTAATTGACATTGGGAAGCGCACTATAAGATGTATATCCTTAAATAAAGTTCATGGTCATGATTTACTAACACGGGTTGGTTAGTAAAATCCGCTGAGACCAGTACATATCGTATATCGTGACTTGGTCTGATGCTTTATCACAATGAATCATGAGTCTCGGGAGACTCGTATAGATATGTAAGTGTTTATTTGATAAGACATTGAACGACTTACTGAAGATTTCCTAATAGATGGTACACCAATATCAATAGGAATCTTCTCGAGTTGAACGACCATATTGGTCATTTGACTTGAGATACCACAGTGGGATATATGAGTTATCCTCCACACTTTGATGACAGTCACGTCACCGATCTATTTAGATCAGACCTCCGTCTGTTCGTTGGGTGTGGACTGATACTCATGATATCCGGTGCATATCAAGAGATGATTTGTCAGTCCTGTGTACATGGCATAGGCATCCACACGTGTTTACGATCTAGTAAATCCATGGTCGTGGTATAACTTCGGAAATCAGTTCTGAGTGTTATTTAGAGATCGTAATTTGAAAGTCGACTATATTATACCGAACAGATTTGATGTTCTCATCTATATCCCAGATATAATATGGATAGCCTGTGACGGAGGGATTATACGTATGCAATGACCTTGACTTGCATAGTTTAGCGAGATTATCCGTGATCGTCATAATTCATGAGTGGGTGGATTATTGACACGAATTGGATTTCGTGACAGATAAACCTAAACTTTTAGAGTCCCAAATATGAAGTGTACTCGTTGAGCACTTGGGCAACGCAATATGAATAATACGGATTATTCATGATACTTCACCGGATTACAACACATGCATTAGGGGATTTTGGTCAATCCTAATTATTGTGTATTTGTATTTGATACATAATACGATTAGATACACATTAATTAATCGTCAAATGAGATTTTGACACATGCCATAAATATACGTATTTGTTATTTAATGTAAATAAAAAATACATATATGAATGTTATTTAATTATTTAGCTATTTAATTGTTAAATAATTAAATAATTGAAAATTAAATATCTTATCCATTTGTCATAACTAGTATGATAAATGGTGATATATAATTGGAACACATGACATGTTTTTTTATTAAACTTTATATGTTCAATTTTGATTGGTGAATATAAAGTTTAATATAATTTTAATTTTATTAAAATTTTAAAATCCCAAAATTACCCCATAAAAGTCGGTTAGTGTGGAAATAAAAGAAAAAATTATTTTCTTCTTCCTATAACCTTAGCCATGGCCGAACACCTCAAAAAAATGGATTTCGAAATTTGTTTCATAAATTCATGAAGAATTGAAGGAAAACTCAAGAAAAAAGTTTGGGATTTCAAGAGATTAAAAGTAATCTACTTAACCCTAAGCTTAGAAATTTGATTTATTATTTCTTGCTGATTTAGAAAGGTTCTAGGGTTCCTTCAAATTTGAATTTTTGGGGCTTTTGTTTGTGGATGATGGAGATGGAAGTGAAATGTATGTGTGAGGTAGATTTTGGTGAAATTAGTGTAATTTGTATCCAAATTGATCATTTGATGATGAGTTGCGATTCTAGAGTGTTATGAACACTCTTGTGGCACCTAGAATTGTTCTTGAGTTGTTCATATGTGGTGACTTTGGTTGGTGTCTTTATTAATTAGATTAATCTGGAAAATTTTGGATTAAAGCATGAAAAATGGCAATTTCAGTTTCTGGATCAGATCTGATGAAACTGGAAATTTTGTGATGAATTTGATGTCATATGAATGTATTTGATGTGTTTTGTAAGTTGGAACAATTGCCGGAAAGTTTTTCGGAGTTGAAATAAGCGAAAACGGTGAAAAACGGGGTTGCCGGGTGACTTTTGAGCCAACCGAGTGACGGCTGTCCAAACAGTGAGTACGTCACTGTTCAGGAAACCCATGAACTGCCCTAACACTATTTGGGCTGACCTGGACAGTCCCCATAAGTGTTGGGTGGTCGGTTCGGTCAAAAACACATTTTGCGTCATTTTATGGAAAAATATTTTTCGTAAAAGTTTCGCGACGTTTCATGTATATTTATGTCGTTATTTGATATCGAATAAACATGTTTAGGTGAAATATAAATAAATTATTCATATTAGATATTGAATAATTTATTCAGTAATTTGAAAAAATTTTAAATTACGATTTCGCCCGAACAACGCTTCCGCTGCGCCCAATGCCCGAAACCCCAACAAAAATGGTATCAGAGCGGGTTTTATGCTTCATCCATTACATTATTCATGCTTGGTATTTGATATTTAATCCAATTTTAATGTTCACACATGCAAATAATCTATATATGTTTCTTGACTTTCCGATTCCACGCTAACGGGAAATGTAACGGAATTTAATCGTTAAATTAAGTTATATTTTATATAGGTAGAATTGAATTGTTTAGAAAATGATTTAGATTAAATTTCTGCATTTAATGTAGAGTATAACTTCCTGATGAAAATCCCTGTTTAAATAAGGCTGTAAAGTGACGTGTATTGGATACATGTTTCTTGGTCCGTCTTGTCAATACGGCTTATGGGTATCTTTCTATAACTGCATCCGAGATCGTGCCAAAGCTGTGAGGGTGTAGGTTATGAGATTTTATCCATGCCGGTTGTATATTGATACTTAGGGGTGTTCACGGGTCGGGTCGAGTCAGGTTTTTTTTTTATTTTTTAATGACCCGATCGGGTCGGGTCAGCGACCCGAAACCCAAAAATTAAGTACATGACCCACGCGGGTCGGGTCAGAACGGGTCGGGTAAAAAAACTGCGGGTCGGGTCACCATAAAAATTCAGTAAATATAACATATATATTTCATTGATACAAATTTAACATGGCAGGTGAGTGGCTGAGATGGCGAAGTAATTGATTAATATCCAACTGATCTTGAGTTCGAATCACACCATCTAAATTTTGTTTAATAAATTAAAATTTCGAAAATTGATGAAGTTAGGATTCGAACCTGAAAACCTTTAAAGAATCAGCAAAGACTTTACCATTTAAGTGTACTAAAAATTGTATCATTAAAAATATATATATTATAATTATTATATTATTTACATCGGGTCGGGTCGGGTCAGACCCGAGTTTTCTAACCAAAACCCGTGACCCGACCCGATATTTCGAGTCAGGTCAAAATTGACCCGAAATTGAATTTTAAAATTCTTAAACCCGACCGGTTCGAGCGGGTCGGGTCGGGTCGCGGGTTGATCCGACCCTATGAACACCCCTATTGATACTAGACAAATTCAAGTGAAAGTGGAAATCCTGAACGTGCCAAAGCTGTCAGGACTACATCGGTAGCTTGAGTTTATCATTGACAAATGTAGCCTTGATACACCTCCATATGAACGTGCCAAAGCTGTCACAGCGAGAAACGGTCAGGACCAAAACCAGGAGTCACTGGTGAGTGATTGACAAAGAGTTGTCTACCTAATGAATATACGTAGGCGAGATCGTGCCAAAGCTGTGAGTCGAAATATATTCATGGGATCCTACTCTCACTATGGAATTCGATTTAATTATTGAATTCCCGTTGTCCTTTGGGGATTACGGTATTACGTAAAGTAGTGGGAGACACTGCTGAGTTTAAAATCCATAACTTAAGCAGTGTGTAATTTTATGGAATTTACTGCTTTATTTTCCTTTATTCTATATTGTTTATAGAATTATACTTCTAATCCACTACATGCTTATTACTTGAATATGTTTTATGACTTTACTTATGGTTGCGTAATTCTAGAATAGGTTCTAGAAAGACAGTAGACTTAGATATTGTTAGATTAGTTAAAACCATGGGAACTGTTGCTCTGATTTTCTTGAAAATCAATATGGTTTGTGACTTAGTTTTTAAGTCACGATTATGTAATATAAATAGATATATTTTAAGAATATATTAGTCTAGATAGAACTGTTTCTTATGCAGTAAGAATTGACTTGAATAGTTCATGTCTCGAGATTCTTGACTGGCATTAAGAAAACCCATTTAGTATTTGTTTATCTTTTAATGACGTTTCTTGGTTTTAGCGACTTTTAGAAGTCACGTGTCTGACACAGTTTGCTAATCAATTATTTGCAATCGTTGTGAATAATTGAACGCAAATTATAAAGCTTAAGAAATGAGATGCGTATAATTGTGTATAGAGAATATTGATTCTCACAATACGACAATAATAGGTATTGAATACCAGATCTCCCGTCTAATTATTTGAAATAATGTTGAATAATTGTTTTGATATTTGATATCAGAACTTGTAACTATTGGATAGTTACTTGTTCTGTATAAATAGTTGTTACATTTTTTAATATAACTAGTAGTGTCATTGATAAAAGATGAACATTAAGAAAAATATTTGGTACAGTAAATAACTGAGAACTGTGCTTTATGAGGTTTTATCATAAAAACATCAGATGCTTATTCCTTATGATAAATGATGGTATGATTTGAGATCACACCACATATCCTTATCCATTTAATGAATATTGTATTTAGGTTGTGATTAAATCTCATTTAACCGAAGATTGTCATTGGACAACCGATTTATTAAACTAATACATTGGATGTGTGTAGTTTCATAAATTAGAAATTGCCTTGTATAGTTTTCTTTGCTTCGTAACTCAGTTAATGAATTGTCATGACTTAGTTACGTGTTTCTAATAGAGAACATATTGAGTGTCTTGAATTGTTCAAGAACTATCAATATGTTTCTAATGAAACTCCGATAGAATATTTTGAATAGTTCAAAGATATTTTATCTGTAGTGTTGAAAACTTTGCCTTTAAAAATTCATTGCGCGTCTTTGAATTGTTCGAAGATGTTTGATTTGATCAAACGCATGAATTTAAGGCAATTAGTTTTGTAGTTATTTAATGAATGTGATTCTTACTCAGTGTTAAACTTCCGCGATTCCATTGTGATGAATTGGTCAGTGGGAGTTATCGAATCTTATATGATTTGATTCGTTGGTATTGAGAGTTACCGAATTGGTTTTCAATACTCTTGGGTTTATGCTCCAGAAACACTAATTCATCTCTTTAATTAAGGTTCCATTTGATTCTACAGTTACATATATGATATGTATAGTAGAAAATTCGAATCTTGAAAAGTTTGAGATTTGAAACTTTCTTTTGTATAATTGTTATATAATTGAAAGTACTTGTGCCTCAGAGGTACAAGTAAGGTTTATCATTTATTCTATTTAATAGAATATTGTATTCTATTTGATAGAATATCTTTTCTACGATCTCGAGTAATAAAATTATTTTATTACTTAGAGTATAACATTAAATGTTGACGATTGTAGAAAAGACTTGACTTAATGAAGTCAAACATGAGAATGATGAACTGTAAGTGGAACTATGTAATTAATAAGATGAATAGACATTAGACAACTTCCGTATAAGTCCAATATGATATCAGAATCATTTACAAAGTATTTGATACTTAATGATTATGTTGTTTCTTATCAAAGAAAATTATCCTATAACTTATAGTGGGAACGATATTTGATATCGATTCCGGAAATAAGTATTGAACCATAGATCTAAGATTGTTCATAGCTTACTACGATCAAGTTTTGAACTTGATTAAGCTTTCGTTATGAATGATTCATAAAATGTGTAAATTATTTGTGCAGCAAAAGCAAAATAAGCTTGATAAAGGTTTGACCTTTATAGTATGACAATGAGAAATGTTATCCTCAATAGTCTATTGTAGATTCTGAGAATACTTATCTCTAGTCGCACTAATTGAATAGTTAAAGATATGTTGGTTAATGTTAATATTAAACTATGTATTTTGACTAAAGAATGCAAAATGGCATTCTTGGGTGATTTCTTCAAATGAGAGATCCGTCGTGATTTATTTGTTTGAAGAATTCATTCTAGAGTGGCCCTAAAGTTTGTATTCTACTAAGATCACAATTTAATATACTGGCTTATGGAGCCTATTATAGACTCAGATAAGCTTTCCGGAAATCCGTCTTCTCTGATTTTGATATCAGTCAGATTGTCTGGTTTTATCGAAGTATAGAGAATACGTATTTGTCAGTAGGGTTAGTGGCAGAGTACCGATTTCTTTCTAAGGTTATATATCCTAACGACATTATCATTATTAATGTAATAATTCATTATTTGTGAGGTAAAAAGTTTACCTAAGTCTTCTTTTCTCCGTGTAAGCAGTGAGATTAGTCTCTATTATATAAGATAAAAAGTTTTATATATGATATAAAACCAAGAGACTTATGAGATACTCCCATTAGTCGTGCATTAGATATGATCTAATAAAGGACACAGTAAGACTATCTGTATGACAGTTAGTGTAACTGTTTGACAGTTAACGTGTCTTTTATGTATATAGTATTCATCTTTCTTAAATGATGATTCCTTTGTCGAAATATAGATTGATTGGAATGTCTAGTCAATCTTAAGCATCATAGGATGATGGCGTGATGAATCTATATTATGTGCGATTAAATATATCGATTTAATCGTAATTGTTACGAGTTATTTTGATATGTTGTAGACCATATGATGGGTCTTGAAACATGTTCTTTGTGATATTTGAGATATTGAGAACGAGTTTCTAATTCATGGAGAATTTAGTCTACAACCATAAAGTCAGATTAGTTTTGATCCTAATTATGACATTAGATGGTCTATGTCATATAAAGTCAGAAAAGATGCAGTGGGAGTGTCACCGTTGATTCTACCACACTAGTGGAATCAGTTGCTACTTTTGAAGTATTGACTTAAGAAGTTTCAAAGTGACCTCAATAATTAGAAATGTTGATATTTGTTTTATGTTTGCGGTTGTCTTATAGTATTTTGGATTTGATCCATATATACTTAGACAACTCAACAACTATAGCACAATACTGATATAGTGTTTGAGTCATATTAATATGGAATTTGGATTCTACCAAATATGAATGATGCTGGCTAAGGAAAACAGTTGAGTTTGTTGGACAGACTCGATTTGTTAAGCATGCTTACTTGTTGTTGCCTACCTCTTGAGTGCAAGGTGGGCTCTTGAGGGCCATGGGTATGTGATACATATTGAGATGTGTATAGGATACCGTGGATTGACACTAAAGCAAGTGAGAGAAATTGTTAGGTTTGGTGCTCAGAGTGCCAATCCGGATCGTATTTATGTCCGATTCTAAAATACGAGAAATTATATTTTCCATAATATTACTAATTTATTGGTAGCACCCTTGTCTTTTATACACTTATTCGATATAATTACGATTAGATATCTGATTACGATTAGATCGAAACGGAATCTAGTTCAATGATACGTGTATATTAGACAAAGACCCTAGGATTTATAATATAGTGCGCAGTTACAACATAGTTTGTAATTGATATTAGGAAGCGCACTATAAGATGTATATCCTTAAATAAAAAACCTGGTCAAGATTTACCAACACGGGTCGGTTAGTAAAATCCGCTGAGACCAGTACATGTCGTATATCGTGACTTGATCCGATGGTTTATCCTAGTGAACCATGAGTCTCATGAGACTTGTATAGACATGTAGGTGTTTATTTGATAAGACATTGAACGACTCAGTGAAGATTTCCTAATAGATAGTGGTCATTTGACTTGAGATACCACAGTGGGATATATGAGTTATCCTCCACACTTTGATGACAGTCACGTCACCAATCTATTTAGATCAGACCTCCGCCTGTTCGTTGGGTGTGGACTGATGCTCATGATATTTGGTGCGTATCAATAGAGGATCCGTCAGTCCTGTGTACATGGCATATGCATCCGCAGGTGTTTACGATCTAATAAATCCATGGTTGTGATATAACTTCAGAAATTAGTTCCGAATGTTATTTAGAGATCGTAAATTGAAAGTCGACTATATTATACCGAACGGATTTGACGTTCTCATCTATATCCCATGTATAATATGGATAGCCTGTGACAGATGGATTATACGTATGTAATGACCTTGACTTGCATAGTTTAACGATATTATCTGTGGTCGTCATAATCCATGAATGGGTGGATTATTGACACAAAATTGGATTTCATGACGGATAAACCTAAACTTAGAGAGTCCCACAATATGAAGTGTACTCGTTAAGCATTTGGGCAACGTAATATGAATAATACATATTATTCATTATACTTCACCAAATTAAGGGAGTTAATTCGGATCGTTTAATCGGTTAAACGTCAACACATGCATTAGGGGATTTTGGCCAATCCTAATTATTATGTATTTGTATTTGATACATAATACGATTAGATACACCTTAATTAATCGTCAAATGAGATTTTGACATATGTCATAAATATATGTATTTCTTATTTAATGTAAATAAAAAAATACATTTATGGATGTTATTTAATTATTCAGTTATTTAATTGTTAAATAATTGAAAATTAAATATCTTATCCATTTGCCATAATTAGTATAATAAATGGTGATATATAATTGGAACACATGACATGTATTTGATTAAACTTTATATGTTCAATTTTGATTGGTGAATATAAAGTTTAATATAATTTTAATTTGATTAAAATTTTAAAATCCCAAAATTACCCCCTAAAAGTCGGTTAGTGTGGAAATAAAAGAAAAAAATTATTTTCTTCTTCCTATAACCTTAGCCATGGCCGAACACCTCAAAAAAATGGGTTTGAAAATTTACTTCATAAATTCATGAAGAATTGAAGGAAAACTCAAGAAAAAAGTTTGGGATTTCAAGATATTAAAAGGTAATATACTTAACCCTAAGCTTAGAAATTTGATTTCTTGTTTCTTGATGATTTAGAAAAGTTCTAGGGTTCTTTCAAATCTGAATTTTTGGGGCTTTTGTTTGTGGATGATGGAGATGGAAGTGAAATACATGTGTGAGGTAGATTTGGGTGAAATTAGTGTAATTTGTATCCAAATTGATCATTTGATGATGAGTTGCTATTCTAGAGTGTTATGACCACTCTTGTGGCACCTAGAATTGTTCTTGGGTTGTTCATATGTGGTGACTTTGGTTGGTGTCTTGATTAATTAATCTTGAAAATTTTGGATTAAAGCATGAAAAATGGCAATTTCGGTTTCTGGATCAGATCTGAATCAACCCTAGAAATTTTGGATTAAGCATGAAAAATGGCAGTTTCGCGATGTTTCATGTATATTTATGTCGTTATTTGATATCGAATAAATAAGTTTAGGTGAAATATGAATCAATTATTCATATTAGATATTGAATAATTTATTTGGTAATTTGAAAAAAGTTTTAAATTACGATTTCGCCCGAACAGCGCTTCCGCTATGCCCAATGCCCGAAACCCCAACATAAACAACTTTTGTTCTTTTGATTTTTTTTTTTTTTTTTTTTTTTTTTTTGGTTTTCTCAACTGTTGAGAGAATTTAGAAGAAGATGAAAGGTGGCTAGGGTTCAAGAATGAAATCTTAAGCAAAAAAGGAAAAAACATATTCCTTTTTATACTAAGGGTTTAATTTTACAAAATAAAACAAACCCTTCTCATTTTTACCCTTGTAAATATCAGCCATGCATGTGTTAATTTCAAAATTTTTGTAACAACATATTTACTTCCCATAAAGATAATATATGTTATAAAATAAAGAGTTAACACCTTATTAAAAGGTGTAACTTCCAAAATAATGCCAAGGGTTTCCGAAACCCAAAACTTGAAATTCCAATAATGACATTATTTAAATGATATCAAATATAATATAATTTTATGTATTTAATAATTATCATATAATTTTAAAACCATATATTAACTTTTAATATATAGTTCCAAGTGTGACAAAATAATATTATTAATCATATTAATAATATTTATACCTTTGCGAGTATATAATTGGATTATCCAATTATACTAAATCCGCTATAGTAAATCGAGCTAGTACGAGAACCAAATGGACCTACGGTTTCGAGCTCCAATAATCTCGAATATTAACTAAGCTCTTAATTAAATATTCTGAATTATTAACTCTGGGTTATTCCACTAAAAACCCGAAGTTGCACTCTCGTTGCCGCAGATGATATATTAAGCTGAACCAAGTCGGTGTCCATCGAATAGTCACTACATATGAATTGACCATTCACGAGTATCTCGTAATTAGAGTCGGATCATAATGTCTGTTATACCCCTATAATTATTTATACCTCAAGTACCATTGAATCTTTAATGAACGATTTATTCATACCATTAAGAATTTTAATCTTTCTATTCGTAATAAAAAGACTTGAGCGCTCAAACCGTTCAAGTACCGAATCAACCCTTAAGAAAGATACTCATCTATTTCTCACAATAAGGAGTGAACTCATTATATATGTAAAACGTTCCTAGCTACACAACAGACCATGCCCCCAAAGTACGTAGCTATTGGTCGGGACTGCTATACCAACCTCACCTTATAAATCAAAGGACATAGCCTGCCATGCAGGAGTTCGTAGTACACCCAGGATTAAGATCAATCCATATATGACCATCTAGTAGATCGAAATGACTTTTTTTGTTTAACGGATACTAAAAGAATGTCTTTTCCATCTGGGTCCAGTCCTATATGATCACATCATACAAGGTGTCTCCATTATCATGTCTCTACATGGACGATCCCGGATCAAGGTCGCCATACAATTATAGAATGGACCGCATCTACAGATAAACCACAAACAAAGTACCCGTTTTTTTTGCTCTCTATGGACTATTTAAGATTACTAACTTCAGACTTAAATCCTCTTGTGTATGACACTCATACACTAAGTCTGAAGGTACATAAGTAATCTAGGGTATTCAAGATAATTTATAATATGCGAATATTAAATAAACAATTTGATAAATGAATAATGCATTATTTTATTTCAAAATACATAAAACCGTTTACATTATACGTAGCTCTAGGGCATACATCCCAAAAATCTCTCACTTGCACTAGAGCAAATGGGACACGTCACGTAATCCTGGACGTCTAGGTGACCTTCAAACATTTTAGCCGACAATGTCTTTGTAAACGGATCAGCCAGGTTCTCTACGGATGCAATCTTTATGACGACAACATCTACTCTCTGCACTATCTCCCTGATGAGATGATATTTCCTCTCTATATATTTTCCCCTCTTGTGGCTTCTTGGATCTTTGGAGTTTGCCACTGCACCACTATTATCGGAATAAAGTGTGAGTGGTCTATCCATATCTGTAAGAACTTCTAGATCTCCCAAGAATTTACGGAGCCAAACTGCTTCCTTAGCTGCTTCACAAGCTGCTACATATTTAGCCTTCATGGTGGAGTCAGCAATACAAGATTTCTTTATACTCCGCCATACTATAGCCCCACCACCTAGGCTAAACGCTGATCCAAATGTTGATTTCCTAGAATCGAAATCTTTCTGAAAATCAGAGTCTGTATATCCCCTTAGGATCATATCCTCATCGGAATACACGAGCATATAATCTCTCGTTCTCTTAAGAGACTTGAGAATGTGTTTCACATCCACCCAGTGATCCAATCCTGGGTTCGACTGAAACCTACTGACTACTCCTACTGTAAAACATATGTTTGGTCTCGTGCATAACATAACATATATGAGACTACCAACTGCTGAGACATATAAGATATGTCTAATTTCCTCAACATCTTGAGGTGTTTTAGGAGACTGTTCCTTTGAAAAATGAATTCCATGCCGATAAGGCAGATTGCCTTTCTTGGAATTCTGCATCCCAAATCGCCCAAGGATCTTGTCGATATAGGATGTCTGAGACATAGCTAATAGTTGTTTTTTGCAATCCCGAAGTATCTGAATCCCAAGAACATAACTGGCATCTCCCAAATCTTTCATTTGGAATTGGTTAGCTAGCCAAGTTTTCACGTCCGATAATATCTTTACATCATTTCCAATGAGTAAAAAAATATCATCGATGTATAAAACAAGAAAAACCACCCTCCCGTCAATAACGCGCTTGTATACACAAGGCTCATCAATATTCTGCTCAAAATCATAAGACTTGATCATGGTATCAAATCTTATATTCCAAGATCGAGATGTCTGCTTAAGTCCATAAATGGACCTTTGCAGCTTGCAAACCTTTTGCTATTGACCTTGGGCTATGAACCCCTCTGGTTGTATCATATAGATACTCTCATCAAGATTGCCATTCAAGAATGCAGTTTTAACATCCATTTGCCAAATTTCATAGTCATAATATGCAGCAATGGATAGAAGAGTACATATGGATTTGAGCATGACTACTGGCAAGAAAGTTTCCTCATAGTCAACTCCCTCTTTCTGGGTATAACCATTGGCCACTAGCCTAGCCTTGAAGGTCTGTACCTTCACATATGCTCCCTTCTTCCTCTTGTAGATCCACTTGCAACCTATAGGTTTCACCCCATCAGGTTGGTCTACAAGTTCCCAGACTGAGTTGGAGTACATAAACTCCATCTATATGTTCATGGCTTTGAGCAATTCCTCTTTATCAGAATCATCAATTGCACTACGATAGGTCAATGGATCATCCATACCATCGCTGGATGCGACAACTTGTGCCTCTCCAACCCCAAGGTAGCGATCATGTTGTCGTACAACCCTCCCACTACGTCTAGGTGGTAGACCATTCTGACTAACTTGCATTTGACGCTCAGATGTCGAAGGTGCTATGTATTTGTCAATTGTCGTTGACGATGGTGTGCTGGTCGAACCACCAAGTAATCAGGACTATAGAAGAATCCACCACTAGTCTCTTTAGGATAGCCTACAAATAGGCACGTCTAATAACGTGGCTCCAACTTTGTAGTCTTATACTTCAGCACATGTGCTGGACACCCCTATATGCGGAAGTGTCGTAAACTAGTTTTACGACCATTCCACAACTCTAAGTGAGTCTTAGGAACAGACTTAGATGGAACTACATTAAGGATATGCATTGTAGTTTGCAGTGCATATCCCCAGAACGAACTAGGTAGTGAGCTATAACTAAGTATAGATCTCATCATGTCTAGTATGGTCCGATTCCTCCTATCTGCAACACCATTTTGTTGTGGTGTTCCAGGTGCTGTGAGCCGGGATACTATCTCATGCTCAACTAAGAATTCCTCGAAATCTCTGTCAATGTATTCTCCTTCACGATCTGATCATAGAGTTTTGATTGTTTTACCTAATTTGTTCTCAACCTCAGCACTATACTCTTTGAACTTTTCAAAGTATCTGACTTGTGATGCATTAGGTAAACATACCCATATCTAGAATAATCATCAATGAATGTGACAAAGTATTCATAACCACCTCGGACTCTTATATTCATCGGTCCACAAACGTCCGAATGTATTAGCTCAAGTGGTTGACTGGCTCTTATACATTTTCCAGTAAATTGTTCTTGGTCATTTTTCTTTCTAAATAGGATTCGCAGACTGGTAAAGTTCCGAACTTTAACTGGTTTAAGGCTTCGTTCTTTATCAATCTGTCTATTCGGTCAAGGTTGATATGATCAAGTCTAAGATTCCATATATATGTGTCATCGTGAGAAATCTTTGGCCGTTTAATTTTAAGTTTCTCAACCTTAAACATTTCAGCGTTGAGCAGTGACCTATGTGTTAACGGTCTTAACACATACAAGTTATTTTTTGAGTTTCCTGGGCATATGGTTAATCCATTTCTACCAATAATAACTAAATTGCTATTGAAAGAAACTGAATAACCATCATCTAAAAGTTTAGAAACAGAAATCAGATTCCTGCGAAAACCTGGAATGAATAACACATTATTCAAATTTAAATAACTGTTATTTGTGAAATTTAAACTAGAAACTCCCACTGCTCTTGCTGAAACGGCATCCCTTGTGGTGTAGTCACCTTCAGCAAGGTCCCTCCATGAGTCAAGTAGCTGCAAAGAAGAACAAACATGGTTAGTGGCTCCAGAGTCAACAATCCAGGCGGATTTATCATCCTCCACTAATAGATATTCGCTAACGAGTAAATCATATTTACATGTTTCCTTTTTCTCCTTCAGCTCAGCAATGTATTTAAGACAATTCATTTTCTAATGCCCATTTTTGTTGTAGTGGAAACATTTTCCCTTGGGCTTGGCATCCTTTGAGCCTTTCTTGTTCTTCTTCTTCATGGGCTTTTCCTTAGCATTCTCAGTGCTATTCTTCTTCATATTTGCAGATTTAGAAGACTCTGCAACATTTGAATCAGCATCGGACTTACGAGGATCCACAAGCATGGACTCGTAGTGGGTGAGCTCATTAAGCAGTTGGGTCAAAGTAAAAGTCAACTTGTTCATAACATAGTTGCTTTTAAACTGTAAGAAAACTCTTCGAAATAGTTTCCATAATCATGGTCACCTGGCTCCGCTCGTCAATACGAGCTCCATGGGTTTCAGCAGTGTTGAGATTGGCCATCATCCTCAAGATGTGCTCTCAGACTAATGTCCCATCCTTCATCCTAGCAGTCATCGCTGAGATCATGGCCTCATGACGTTGACGCTCCGAAGACTACCCAAAAATGCGCTGTAATGACTCCATCATCTGAGATGCTGAAGCCATAGGTTCATGCTTTGCAGCAAGAACCTCAGAAATCTCTGCTAGCAAGTAGCAGCGGGTTTTATCATTAGCTGCGACCCATTTCTGAAAGGTATCACGCACAGCTTGGCCAATATTTCTGGCCAGCTCGGGAGGACTCTCCTCCGTCAGGACAAACTTTAGGTCTTCACAGACCGAGATAATGTCATGTTACTTTTCCATTTAACATAATTTTCTCTCGTTAATTTATCGTTTGAGAGTATGGAAATAATTGGAGAAACCATGGCTGAAAAATAAAATAAACATGCATTTAATATTTATTCATCGCATATTAAAATCATCAAAAAAAATTGGCATAAAATTAAACATGATGCATAAATTCATGAATAACGAATTAGAAACCTAAGAGAATTACTATGCCATGAAAATCTATCATCCCACAAATAAGTGCCGTCGTAGGATAGGTCAAGTACTTGCATGATTGATCAAGTCAATCTCAGTCGATTAATATATGCGGGTGTGGGAACACAGAAACTGGGCGACGCATGCTGTTCCGGGCTCGCGGCCCGGTTTTGAGTACGGAGTAGCCCGCGGGGGACTAAACCGGAGAATAATGGAGTCGCCACCCGGTGTGAACCGGGACAAAGATTTAAGGCCGCACTCACCCATCGCAAGGGAAGACCTCAAACCGTTGGGTTCGGAATGGTCCCTTACTTATGCCACTTGTAATGAAATGATTTGTGCAATAATTTAACCAAGCCTAAGCAACATTTATTTCCAAAGATAATTTACTCCTAAGTTCGCATGCATAAGTACAAGGCTCATATCTAAATTTGCATATAACCTATGTCCGAATTTGCATATAACATATTTGCATATAATCTATGTCCCAATTTGCATAAAACCTATTTGCATATAATTTATGTCCGAATTTTCATGCATAAAGATAAATTGAAATATGGCAAGCATACAACTTCATGAACATGTTGAATGGGTGAATGCGGAAGCATAAGTAGATAACTACCGTGTAAATATGCATCATGGAAATGAACATGTGATCTTGTGAACACAATAAATGACTAACTGCGAGAACATGAACAATCAAAAAGGTAAATGACAAAATGAGTAACCATGCATGCGATGTGATGGAAGATGGCCTGCAGTGACCTCAAAAATGCAGTAAACAACATGACACATACGTGAACGGATGAATAGATGACACATAATAAATAATAACGGGCTAAAAGGCACGACAAAGCATCGTGGTAAAGGATTTTAACCCCTCGACATAGAGGACCTTTAATCCAACTTACTAAGCCTATGCGCTAATAACATAATGCATATAAAAAATAAAGACAACAATATCGGACTTTGTATACCCGATTGAACACATCTTACATTCAACCGAATATACATCATCCGGCGCGGTAAAGCATCGTGGTAAATGATTTTAACCCCTCGAAATGAAGGACCTTTAATCCAACTTACTAAGCCCATGCGCTAATAACATAATGCATATAAAAATAAAGACAACAATATCGGACTTTGTATACTCGATTGAACAGATCTTACATTCAACCGAATATACGTCATCCGGCGCGACAAATCATCGTGGTAAAGGATTTTAACCTCCCGAAATGGAGGACCTTTAATCCAACTTACTAAGCCCATGCGCTTTATCTCATCATTACACATACAAATAACACGCAGAAATTAAATAACGGATAATAAACAAACAAGACAAAATAAATCGAAATATGTGCCGTTTTCTCAAGTGGTATGTGGAGTTGTATCCCAAGTACAGACCGCACTACCGTCCATTCGGATTCGGCTACAGAATTTATGTCTGGGTTTCCATCCTCTATACCACAAGAGGCGACACATTTTCCATTTTATTCAAGGGCCACAACATGCATCATTTCACAATACATATATTTTCTATCTATTCAAGGGCCACAACATGCATCATTCCACAGTAATCTTGCAAATAAAATTTAATAAACAATAAAATACGAATGAAAATAGATGTGAAAAGTGCCCTCAGGTCTAACCTTTTATGTCGACTCTCGGAAGCACGTTACAAGGCCGTCGGAAGGGCTAAAACTCAGTAACTTTTCTGGTTCGCTAGTTCACGTCTTTTCTCGCTGTTTTCACTGCTCGGGCTACTATTTTCACTCCATTTCACCGTTGTTTCTTCACTATTTTTTGTTATTTTTTTACTGCAGTTTTCTGGACTGTTTTAGGGTGATTTGTTCACTGTTTGGGGACTGTTTTGAGACAATTTTTGGGTTGATTTTTAGTGTAATTGTTCGCTGATTGTGGCTTATATGGGTGTCTTTGCCGAGAAGGATTGTGCGTCTGTTTGTGGGATGTAGGGTCTCGGTTTAAAGGGGCTGGTCGTGCGTGGGGGGGTTAGCTTGGAGAGTGAGTGGCTGATTTGTGGCTTTCACGTGGGTGGTGTCTGGTTGCATGAGGTTTTAACATGTAAATGGGAGTTACTTTGGAGCTGTTGTTCATGCGTTTTGTTTATTTGTGAAGAGTTGGTTGAGCTTGTCCCTTTATGTGGTGTGTTTGTGCGCTGGTGGGTACGTGAGGGCTGTGTGAGTTGTCAGTCTGGTTTGTCTTGCTGAGTGAGTGGATTTGTGTGGCTTATTGTGTTTGAGTGGAGAGTGAGTGTGGTCTGTGTGAATAAGGGGTGTGTTGGCAGTTTGTTGGCTTTTGTAGTGGAGAGGCTGCTGGCATGATGAAGGCAGTGATGAGGTGTTGCGTTGAAAGGGTGATGGTGGCTGTTGGTGTGCAGTTAAGGTCTGATGAGGGTTGTGATAGCGAGAGAGAGATGGGTGTCTAGAGAGAGGAAGGCTGCTGAGTGTTTCTTAGGCTTAGGGTTTTTGTCATTAACGTTTGGCTCAGGGAAAGAGACTCGACGCATATGTTCCTTTAGGTATTGCCATGAAGCAAAAGATGGTAATCCAATGACTAACACACGGTAATCAGAGCGCTTGGATACTCCATGATCACTGCCACTATTGTAACTATTACGATGATCAGATGATGAACGGCCGTATGTCTTTCTGTTTTGGTGGCTGCCGTGAGTGGGTTTTTAGAGAGGTGGAACAGATCATGAGAGTAGAAGGAGAAGAGCTAGGGTTTGTTTTGTTCTTTGCCGTTGAAGGTTTGTTTTTGTTTGCTTGTGATTGATTCAGTGGCTGATGTTGATGAGTCTTTGGTTATTTACTGAGAGTGGAGTTGGTGAAGGGGTGCAGTCGGTTGGCTATATTTGCTCTGTGATGAAGCCGTGAGTGGGTTGTGTGATATGTGTTTGTTTAGGGTTTATGTTTGTGTCATGGAGAGAAGGTAAGTTGCCGAGAGATGAAGGGATAGAGAGAGATCAGAGGGCTGTTAGGGTTTCATTATTTGGTGAGGTCGTCCAAGAGAGAGTTTTTAGGGTTTGATTATGTGCTATTTTTATAGTGAGAGGGTGGGGGATTATGGTTTGCATGGATTTGTTTGAATAAGGAAATAAATCAATTAAAAAAGGATGGATTTTATTTAGTTTATTAAAGGAAATGATATTTGTATTTTAGGTGGGTAAATATATTAAATTAGGAATGGATTTATTTTAATTTTGGAATTTAATTTAATTAGATTTAGTTTAATTTAATTTCAAATTAATTGGTTTTAATTTAATTTGTGACATGTGTTTTAAATGTTTTAATTGTGATTTAATGGGCTTGGGCTAGATGTGCTTGGTGTGTGTCTTATGGGGTTTGGGCCAAGGGTGTGTTTTAAAACGGAGATCCAACAAGCGAGCCCGAAGCTAAACAAGCGAATAAAATCTAACAAAATACCGATTCCCTTCCGACGTCCGTTTCCCACGACATCCTCGACTTAAAAGGTAGTGTCTCCAAATGAGACTCATCATATGGACTTATATGCAAAAATACAGTGCCTACAGTCGCCCCCACTTTGATTGGACTTGTGCAGCGTGTGACAATGACAATCCTATCACAGTTTATGCAATACTTTTTTACTTACCTGGCTCGCCAGCTGCCACCTAACTTGCCTGCTGCTTCGAACTGAGTGGATGTCGCAGTGGACCTCGATCCTGGGATGCGTCCCAATAACTGCAACCGACAACGGGGGCCTCGACCCTAGGACGCATCCCAATACCGCTGACAATATGTGGGCCTCGACCCTGGGACGTATCCCGAAAATGACGAAGCAGTGGACCTCGATCCTGGGACGCATTCCAATAGCTGCAACCGACAACGGGGGCCTCGACCCTGGGACGCATCCCAATACCGCTGACAAAATGTGGGCCTCGACCCTGGGACACATCCCGAAAATTATGATGCAGTGGACCTCGATCCTGGGACGCATCCCAATAGCTGCAACCGACAACGGGGGCCTCGACCCTGGGACGCATCCCAATACCGCTGACAAAATGTGGGCCTCGACCCTGGGACGCATGACTGGTGCAAACACACGCGTATAACGCAAGCGCACGTATCGTTCAAGTAGTATAAAATATCGATCCCACGAGGACTTAATTCCTACTGTTGTTATTAATTGTTGAATCTATTTATTTACAAATATCTAATTAAAGGGAGAAGAGAATGATTGTTTGATTGGTTGAATGTGATTGTGGTTTTCCTTAATTAAAATAAATAAAAATAAACAAAAGAAAATACTAAGGAAAATAACAAAAGACTCAAAGATCTAGGGTTGTGAATCTTTCTAATATCATTTAAAAGATGAAGTGATTATTTTATGTTTGTGCAATAAATCGGTTTACTAACCTGGAACACTAAATTATGCAAAAGCCTCTGGCGATGGTTAGACGCAAATACCCAGTTTAACCCAATTGAACCATATGTCTATGTCAACCAAATTATCTAGATTCATTAAGTTTAAGTTCCAATTATGGCTACCCCCGCCTGACAGGTATATGTATATCTTATAAGAAAATCTATTAAAAGGTTATTTATTCTCAAGGAAGATCGTGGGCTATTAAGTCTAAGGCTGAAACCTAAAATCCTTATGTCTAGTTCATTTTAGATTTACCAGATCAATCTTATTGGTGATCAGACAACAAGAAGCATTAAGCTTAAGACTTAATAAGTAAACCATTAAATTACCCAAACTATAAAATAACCTCTAATAAACCGGTGATATTAGAATTCATCACAACCCCATATAACTAACACATAATTAAGGCTAGTAAAAACTTAAAAGTAAAAGACATAAAATAAAAATGCTGAAAAGTAAAAGACATAAAGTAAAAGCTGAAAAGTAAATTGCTGAAAAGTAAATGACGGAAAGTAAATGCTGAAATTAAATACTGAAAATTAAATGCTGAAAAGTAAATGCTGAAAGTAAATTACTGAAAAGTAAATGCTGAAAGTAAATTGCTGAAAGTAAATTGCTGAAAAGTAAATTGCTGAAAATTAAATAAAGTAAAAGTACAACAAAAGAAAATGATGAGGTAAAAGGATCCACTTTTATTACTTCTATTTTAGATATCTCCTTTAATATAATATATTAACTTTGCATGATAATTACCAACCAGCCATATAGGCGGTATCCATATTAAGTCAAATAATAATTAATTACCAACCGACCAATCAGGCGGTATCCAGTTTAGTCAGGTTAAAACCAATTTAAATAATTACCAGCCGACCAATATGGCGGTATCCTCGTTAAGTCATGTTTTAACTAGTTATATATTATAATTAAGGGAGATTAATCTAAATATTAGTAATAAAAGTTTTACCTTTTACCCCAGCAAAGGGGAGCTACCTCCTCATTACTGAAAAGTAAAAACTGAAAATTAAAGAAAGAAAAGTATTGTGCGTAAAAGTAAATTGCGGAAAGTAAAAACTAAAAAGTAAAGAAAAGAAAGTGCGAAAGCGGAAATTAATTACTAAAAGCTGTAAATAAACAAACAATATACAATCTTCTTAGTATTCTTAAGGAATTCCTTAGAATAAAGTATGAATTTACAAATGAAATGACTTGGTAATTATAGGCAAAATTTTGCCTCCATCAAATCATCCACCGAATCAATTATTAATTGCTCCACTAATTGCTCCACCAAATCCATTATTAATTGCTCCAATAATTACTTATCATGTTTGGTGGTGATTTGATAATTTTTATTATTGATTTATTGATTTATTTTTTGCTTTGAAAATGATTGAAAATGACTTTAATAATTACACACAACATACTTCTGGATGGTTCATCAATTTCAGGCATGAAATCTTCAGAATTCGAAATTATTTTGTTTTTCAAAGTTTTAGATCTTTGATTCTTCT
Organism: Zanthoxylum bungeanum; assembly: GCA_019454045.1. NCBI lineage: Eukaryota > Viridiplantae > Streptophyta > Magnoliopsida > Sapindales > Rutaceae > Zanthoxylum > Zanthoxylum bungeanum. The sequence continues at coordinate 56,641 of SKCR01015831.1, forward strand.
TTAATCTGGAACCTGAATCAGCTCCATCCGATATCGGAGTAAAAAGTTATGCCCAAACTACGACAGATGCGCAAAACTGGAATTTCCAAAACTGCACTTCGTTAAAACGCCCTTTCAAGTTTCCAATCTCCAAAATTAATATGTCAAGTCCAATTTTTACCCTTATTTGACCCACATTTCGTCCTAAATGATTTCATTGTGTCCCAATATTATTTTATCTGCAAAATAAACTAAAACACATCAAAAACGTTCATTAAACCCGAGAAACTAAATAAAATATTAAGTAAAAGGGGCGGTAAATATTGATATATTTTCCACTCATCACACCCCCAAACCTAACATTTTGCTAGTCCTTGAGCAAAAAAATAAAATAAAATACAAGAAACAATTAAAATTAAACTAAGCCACTTTCGTAGGGATCACGGTTGCATTTAGCATATGCAACAAGCCTTTAAACCCTTAGGTGTCCCTAGTAGACGAGTTATAGTCTCGTGAGGGCTTACAGCAACGATACCCACAAACGTTTTACAAAAGTAAAAAGATAATAAAACTAATGCACACAAAAGCAAAAAGACAAGAGAAAATAGAATAAAGAAGTTAGTGACTAATCAGGTGAAACTTCTACTCCAAGTCAATAGTTGTTTTGTTTCATTCTAAATTACCGAATAAGTAAATTCTATGATTATTTTTACCATTCTCCATACACACAGTCGACAAAATATTAATCAACTCATTTTTGCCCACAACAGTCACAAGTGTAGTTGATAAGAGAGTAATATTTGTGTCCTAAAGTTTTATCAAAATTCACATCTTTTTGTAGCAATGGAATAATTTTTCTCATTTTTCTGATTTTTTCTTTGATTTTTGTTTTTTTTATATACAATACCTTCCGCCTATGTAGTGAGTGTTGAGTCAGTGGCTCCCAAACCAGTTGGCTTTAGGGCACCAGGTGTTAAGACACCTCTACGGACTTATTTACTCAGACTTCAGATATATATATTTTTGCAGCATCTTTGATCCATGTAGCGAGTTTTGGGCCAATGACTCCCAAACCAGTTGGCTTTATGGCACTAGGTGTTAAAACACCCTTACAGACTTAATAACTCGGATCTCAGACGTTTTTTTTTTTACTCCATTGCTTTTTGAGATGCTTCATCCAATTAAACTAGAGCACTAAATATTACAAACTTTTCAATTTTAACTCATGTCCGTATGTTACTATGCATGTTGATAATATCTTCTAACTAAGCATGTGAAGATCCATTTTAATCAGTTTTATGGAGAATTCACAAATTAAATAATTCAAAATGAAATAAACAAAAATTAACTTGTTTCAAAAATGGTTTAAGATACGTCTAAGGAGTGGAAAACTCCTTACTCAGCCATCTCTTACCAATTTCACCTTTTTTAGTCAAAATAAAAATACAAAAACGCAAAATATTTTTGTAATTTTTGAAAAATTTCAAATTTTTTTGTATTTTTCGAAAAATTTTGGACTAAAAATAAAAACAACACACAACTAAAAACATGGTACTGATCAACTATTTCCTCCCCCAAACCTAAATGAGACATTGTCCCCAATGTCTTAAACAGTAGAAGAAGAGTTTAGAAGATAATACCTGGTTAGCTGAAATTCTACAGGAAATTAAAGGTTAAGATCCAGATTAATCTTACGCCTCTTACCACGATCGTCCTCGGACTAATTTATCTTTGAAAGGATAGGGTCAACTTGTGGTTCATAGGCTAAGATTTGGTCAATTAGATCCGGAGCAGTTCTGGCAGTGAGGAGGAGTTCTTTTAAAGGTTTTGACACGAACCCATTTCTCCGGGCATCATCAAGAAACACACAAAGAAAATCATAAAATTCATCAACGTTAAACAGCCCAATTGGTTTCTGGTGTATGTTCAAGTTCGCCCAAGATAGCACTATAAAAATTTCCTCCAATGTACCAAAGCCACCTGGCAAAGCAATAAAAGCATCAGCACGGTTAATCATTTCTACCAGTCGTTCAGACATACCTGGCACAATCAGTTCCTCTCTGTTTGATGGTTCAATAAGATTTGCTTATGCCAAGGGTTTTGGGATGATCCCCAAAACGTGACTGCCTCCTTCTTGTACGGCTTTTGAAACGATCCCCATAAGTCCAAGATTGCCTCCGCCATATACTAAGTGCATATTCTTTGCAGCTAAGACTCGACCCAATTCTTGTGCTGTTTCTATGTATTGTGGTTTAGTACCAACACTACTACCACAAAACACATAGATGTTTTCAACTCGTCTTCTTGAAATGGCTTCTATGTTTTACTCTGGATATCTTCAAAAGTGCAATGATGAGTTGAATTTATAAAACCTAAAAAGGGTGAGTAATAATAGCACAAGTATCTTCCAAATGACGATTATTAGTAAAATAGTAAAATAAATCGTGATAGTCAAAAAGGTCTGGATCCTGTCGGAGAAAATAAAAGAAAACAACAAAATAATTTACAATTAGTCTCGATAATACTACGACTATGGATATTTAATGATTAAACCTTTATGGATTGATATTATCTCATATCTTATAATCTGGAACTAATCATAGGGACTTTTATCATTTATATATTTAAGTAATCAAATTAAAAAATGATAAAATGCAATTTCATTGCTACATAATTAATTTGTACAAAAACCACAATGTCTTTTATAAATAGTGACGCTATGGGTCATAATTGTCTAACAGTTCAGAGATGGTAGTGTAAGGAGTTTTCGCTCCTGAGACGTATCTCAGTCTAATTTGTAACAAGTTATTTTTTGTTTATTTCCTTTTGAATTATTTAAATTTGTGAATTCTCCATAATATTGATTAAATTTGATCTTCATATGCTTATTTGACATGTATTATCAGTATACACGGTAACATATGAACATGGGTTGTAAGTGAAAATTTTGTAATATTTAGTTCTCTAGTTTGTTGGAGGTAGCACCAAAAGGCGGTGGAATTTGTGTTTTTATTCAAAAAAAAAAACTAATTATGCTTTTACTTAGTAACTGGATATCTTGCCTCAGCAAGCAGTGATTGTTCGTGTAAAATGGTGGAACTTGAACAAAAAAGTGTGTGAATAAGTTTGATTTCGTAGCCTCTCTAACTCGAGCAATTAAGTCTGTATGGGTGTTTTAGCACTTAGTGCTTTAAGACCAACTGGTCTGGGAGTCATTGGTCCAGAACTCGTTACATGGGTTAAAGAGAAAGCTTAAGGAAATATGACATTTTTTTCTTTTTAATATCTGATATCCGAGCAATTAAGTCCGTAGGGGTGTCTTAACACGTAGTGCCCTAAAGCCAACTGGTTTGGGAGTCACTGGCCCAAAGCTCGTTATAAGGATTGAGGATGTATTTTTTTATTAAAAAAAATTATTTTTGTATTTATAAATAAACTTTCATTGCCAAAATGTGTGAACTCTAATATAATTTTTAGACAAAAATATTACTCTCTTTTCAAAAAGACTTGTGAATATTGTGGGCACAATGAATTGATTAATACCTTGTTAATTGTGTATATGGAAAATGATAAAAAGTATTGGGAATTTACTTATTTGGTAATTTAGAAAGAAAGAAAACAACTACTAATTTGAAAGTATCTTGTTTGTTTTAATTTCTTGTAATGTCTTTTCATTTTAGTAAAAAAAATATGTGTGTTTTTAATTAAAGTATGAGTAGCTAATTTCTTTAATCTGGGGAATGGGTGAAACTTTTATTATTTAAGTTTAGATTAATCTCATTTATATTATAATATATAAATTGTAATGATTAATAATTAATTGAGATCTGGACTAATTATTGACAAACTTTTCTACCGCCTATATGGATGGTTTTATACGATTTTGGCATAATTGAGTACCTAACTGGACTTGTTATAGACAAATGTTATCACCGTCTTTATGGCTGATTTTATGTTTTGGAATATTTAGTATCTTGGTAGGACTAGTTATCGACAGAAATGATTACGGCCTTTATGGTCGGTTTTATATGTTTTGGCATAATTCATTCCAAAAGTAAATTAATTAGATTATAATATAAATTATAAAAAGTGAGATTTCTGAATATAAAATATTAAAATTGGATCTCATAACCCCAACATTTTATTTTATTGTTATCATTTGATTTAAATTCTCCAAACAACTTCAAACGATTCAATTATTTTCTTTTCGCTCTAATTATTACTTTATCATACTAAATCTATTCCTTGTGGATCAACCTCGGACTTATTAGGTTATTTTATTATTTCAACACTCTTATACTTGGGAGTAAAGAACCACTTTTTGAGCGTGTCAGTTTTCAAATCTGGCAGATGGATTTTTATTTTGGTTCTCGACCATTTTGACAGATGATGAAGGTGATGAAGACTCTTTATTTAATTTACCGCTAGATGATCGAGAGCAATGTTTCATGCAATCTAAATACAAACTATATGCTAAAATTAAAAAAAAATGCAAATAAAATACTTACAAAAAGAAAATACTAAAAAAGTGGGAAAATAAAAATAAAAATAAAATTTACAAAGAGAAAAAAATTTACAAATGTAGTTATTTAGATCTAAAAACGTCTTCTGATTCTTGTCAATTCAGATCTAAATTGAATTTCTCGTTCAGCTGTCTCAATTTCTCAAATAGGTTCTCACAAAAAATTATGGAAGAATTTCTAGAATGGGATGGTTCAAGAAATTTTTTGGCAAAATGCGAACTCCATTTTAATTGATTTTTCTGTCTCCTGTAATCTTGAAGAATTAAGAACATGGTCTGTTGATAAGTGGGATTTATGGGTTCATGATTCATTTAGGATCAATCAGGACATTTTGGATTTATACAAATGCAAAGATGAAAGAAAATGAGTTGCAGAAAACATACAAAAATATAAAAGTATAAAATAAATAAATAAAAAGCTATAAAAAATATAAAAGAATTATTCAATCTATTAAATTTATTTCCCTGCAACGGCGTCAAAAACATGATACGCTTAAAAAGTGGTTCTTTTACTCATAAGTGTAAGAGTGTCGAAGTAATAAAATAACCCGCTAAGACCGGGGTTGATCCAAAGGGAATAGATTTAGTAAAATAAAATAACAATTTGAGTGAAAATTAAAAGACTGGATTTTTTTTGAAGTGATTAAAAATTTTTAAATTGGATTGCAACAATAAAAATAAAATACTGGGATTATGAGATCCACTTTTAATATTAAATCTATAAATCTCACTTATTATAATATATAAATTGTCATTATTACTCAATTAATTTATTTCAGAAATTAATTATGCCAAAACATATAAAATCAGTCATAAAGGCGATGATAACTTTGTCTATAACAAGTTCAGTTAGGTACTCAATTATGCTAAATAAATAAAACCAACCATATAGACAGTAACAAAGTTTGTCAATAATTAATTCAAAATTAAATTAAATATTAATAATTAGATTACAATTTATATATTATAATATAAGTGAGATTAATCTAAATTTTCATATTAAAAACTTCATCATTTACCCCAACAAAAAGAAATTAGTTACTCATAATTTGAATAAAAAAAACACATAATTTTATTATTATAAGGAAAAAGAAATTACAAGAAAGCTTTTAAAAAAAAATAAAACACACAAAAATTAAAATTCCATAAATTTTCAGAGAAAAATATGAACTCCCGGATGCTGTTGATTGAGGTGTTGAGCACCTCAATTTATAAGGGTGCTTCAGCACCTCTATACAACTTAAATTATTAGTTTATTATTATTATTTCATCAAAGTCATAAAGTTGTATGACTTTGAAAAATAAATGGAAAATGATGCCCACCTTTCGGTGGGTTGTCATTTTCCATTTTTTTTTCTCATTTTTTTTTTTACAAATTAACAATGACTTTTACATAAAATATACTTTGAATTTTTCGTCAATTTCGGTCTTGAAAACTTCATAATTAGAAACTATTGTCAACAATAAAGTTGTAAATCTTTGAGTCTTCTTTCATATGGAACTGGAATCACTTCATTTCGATATCGAAGTAAAAAAGTTATGGCCAAAATATGAACATTACACAGGGTTGGAATTTCCAAAGTTGTACACTATTAGAACGTCATATTAATTTTCCGGCCTCCAAAATCCAAATATTAAGTCATTTTTCTATATATGCATCTAAAGTATTATTTCACCTACATAAAAGATAAAAATGACAATAAAAATATATAAAACATAAATTTAATTATTATTTTACAAATATGCTAAATTAAGAGGATTAATGAAACTATAAGTGTAAAATAATTAATTTTTCTTTTAATAAATGTGCAATTTTTCGTGTTCATCACTTACATCCATGGGAGAAATGGGGATATTTTATTACTGCTCGAGCTCAATACCGACTCGAGCTATAAATGAGGATATGAAGTCACAAAGTGATAAAACACATCGGAGTTTCCATATTACCGTGCATTCGGAATTGGCTATGGAACTTACATCCGAGTTTCCATCCTATATATCATGGGGTCATATGGCCTGATATAAATCATGTCTGGCCGAACTTATAATAGGTCAGGCTGAATATGACTTGCAGATCAGAACATATGGAATACAGAATCATGTGTAAAATAACACTAAACAAAAGAAGGCAGTAATATGCATACTAATATTTATAAGATAAATAACATGGATCCGCATAGCATAGTCATATAAGATTGAATTACATAAACATGTTTTACAGAAAGCAATAGACACAGTCTGACATGCTTATTTGTAGCCGGAGGTGTATGCATGCTCAGCCTGACGTGATGTATGATCGGTGGTAAACACACATGTCACGATGTCATGATGATGCAAGTGCTGACGTGGCACTGATGTGGCGATGATGAGTTACGCGGCCCGTTGGGATGAAGACACGTGTTCGGCGTATGATAGCAGGTTTTAGTGGTGAGCAAAACCGGTTTCAGTTCCGCATGGAACCAGAACCTACCCGGAAAAAATTGGTTCCTAACTAAGTGGAACCAGAACCTACCCAATTAAATAAGATACCTTATTATTCGGTTTCGGTCCGGTTCTGAATTACCCTATTAACGAGATTGATCTGATTTAGTTGTATTAGCTTTTGAAACAACCACATGATTGATAAAGCCATAAGGCTCTCCAAGACCATCAACCCTCATCTTCTTGTGCAAGTGTCTAAATTGTAAACCAAAAATAATTACAGCAATATTTTTATCAGCTTGCAGCCATGGAGGAATGGAAGATAGAATAAGCAAAACAGTAACAGATTCCTAATTAAGTGGAACCAGAACCTACCCAATTAAATAAGGGTACCCTATTATTCGGTTCCGGTCCGGTTCTGAATTACCCTATTAACGAGATTGATCTGATTTAGTTGTATTAGCTTTTGAAACAACCACATGATTGATAAAGCCATAAGGCTCTCCAAGACCATCAACCCTCATCTTCTCGTGCAAGTGTCTAAATGTAAACCAAAAATAATTAAAGCAATATTTTTATCAGCTTGCAGCCATGGAGGAATGGAGGATAGAATAAGCAAAATAGTAACAGAATGTTTTGCAAAACATAAACAAAACAGTAACATAATAGAAGCAAATTAAACAATAGCAGAAATTGGGAAGAGAGGTGGTAGAGCTCTTCAAGTTAATGAGAGAAGGAAATAAAGTTAAACCTGACAGTGTGACATATTTGGCTGTTCTATCAGCTTGCAGCCATGAAGGAATGGAAGATAGAGGATTGAAATTTTTTTATAAGATGGTAAATTGTAAAGATGGATTTGAGCCAGAGATTGAGCACCATGGCTGCGTGGTTGATATGCTTGGGCGTGCTGGTCGAGTAGGAGAGGCATTAGAGTTCATTAAAAAGATGCCTTTTCAACCAACTGCTGCTATTTGGGGTTCACTTTTAGGTGCTTGTAGGGTTCACTCTAATTTTGACATTTGTGAATTTGTAGGTCAACACCTAATAGAAATATAGCCTGAAAATGCTGGGAATTACATTACTCTTTCTAATTTATACGCTTCCTCTGGGAGATGGGAATATGTGAAAAGAGTGAGGGAGCTGATGAAGGAGAAAACTGTGACAAAGGATCCAGGAAGAAGCTGGATTGAGCTTGACCAAACCCTTCATACATTTTATGCAAGTGATCGTTCCCACCCTGGATTGAGCTTGACCAAACCCTTCATACATTTCATAACTGAAGTAAAAACAGCAGCAGAACAGGAGCAAAACTGAAGCAAAATACAAGTTGAACATCAATAAATATTTTATCAGCAGAACAGAAGTAAACTGGAACCAGACTGGTTACAACTGATTCCTTATATTTGGAACCGGAACCGGACCGGTTACAACCGGTTCCGATTCCAAACTCGGATTTTCAGTACGGTTCTAATCGGTTCCGGGTAGACGCGGAACCGATGCTCACCCCTAGCAGGTTTGTTGTGATGTTGACACGTGACCGGTGCATGTTAGCATGTGCGTATGATAGCAAGTTTTCTCTGATGTTGACACGTGGCCGGCGCATATTAACGGTCGCGGCAAAGAAAGTTTACGTGTCGCGACGCGACGCGCAAATGAGAATTTTACCCTTTTTGTCCGGTTTGTACTGTTTTAGCCCCAAGTTAATTCCATTGAGTCCAAAAACTTTATTTATCTGCAAAATAACACAAAACATTCATAAAATCCGAGAAACTATACCTAATATTAGGTTAAATGGGCGGGAAATAGTGATATATTTTTCGCTCATCAATGTACGTTTGGCAGGAGATACTGTGTCGAAATAAAATCTCAAATCTGAAGAAATATTTGTAGGAAATGCTTTCATAGCGCAGCGGAAACGTCTTAGGCACCCGGATCGGACTAGAAAAAAATTTCTACACTTGCCCTCCTTTAGCCGAATGGAACCAGCAGGTATACTGAAATTTTACTTCTGTTTCGGACAAGATTTCAGGCCCGGAATGCCCTTGAAACAGTCCTCGAACTGCAGTGAAATATAGGACTGTTTTGGACCCGTTATGCGCCCGAACTGCACCCAAATCAGCCCCTGATTTTCGAGACTAACAATGATATTTCAGGTCTGATTTTTCACTCAAAAATCAGTCCTAACACGGCCCCAAAATTACCCCCAAATGTTTCCCAAAATTCTGGATTAAATAAAATTCATATCGAACTCTGTTACTCTTGTGTATGGTGCGACAATGAGAACAATGAGACACCTCACTGCCGTGAGATGTAATAGATGAAGAGAATGATTTTGGTTCAACGCCACAAGGTCTTCTGTACTATGTCTCGCAACCAACGAAAACAAGTGTGGGCTAGACTCACACAAATTAAATCCATAAACACTTTAGAGATTTTTGTCACAAGCAATTTCTTTTTCTTTTTCTTCTTTTTAGTTTATCAACTTTTGAGAGAATGGAGAAGATGAAGAAAGGTGGCTAGGGTTGCAAATGAGAGTTTCCAAAACCCAAAAATTGGAAATTCTAAGTTTAGCCTTATTAAATTGTATCAAATATAATTTAATATTATCCATTTAAATTATATCATATATAATTTAATTACTAATAATAAATAATTATCATATAATCATTTATTATATAAATCATATATTTACTTTTAATATATGGTTCCAAGTGTGACAAATAATATTATTAATCATATTAATAATATTTATACATGTTTGAGTATATAATTGGACCATCCAATTATATTAAATCTGCTATAGTAAATCGAGCTAGCACGATGACCAAATGGACTTACAGTTCCGAGCTCCAATAATCTAGAAATATTAATTAAGCTCTTAATTAAATATTTTGAATTATTAACTCCGGGTTATTCCACTAAAAATCTGAAGATGCGCTCTCGTTGCCGCAAATGATATATTAAGCCGAACCAAGTCGGTGCCCATCGATATAGTCATTATATATGAATTGACCCTTCACGAGTATCTCGTAATTAGATTCGGGTCATAATATCTGTTATACCCCTCTAATTATTTTTATCTTAAGTACCATTGATTCTCTAATGAACGATTTATTCATAACCATTATGAATTTTAATCTTTCTATTCGTAATAGAAAGACTTGAGCGCTCAAATCGTTCAAACACCGAATCAACCCTTAAGAAAGATAATCTTCTACTTCTCACAAGAAGGAGTGAACTCCATGTCTATATAAATCGTTCCCAGCTATACAACAGGTCATGCCCCCAAAGTACATAGCTATTGGTCGAGACTGCTACACCAACCTCACCTTTGTAAATCAAAGGACATAGCCTACCGTGCAGGAGTTCGTAATACACTCAGGATTAAGATCAATCCATACATGACCATCTAGTAGATCGAAATGACTTTATTTGTTTAACGGATATTATAAAAATGTCATTTCCATCTGGGTCCAGTCCTATATCATCACATCATATAAGGTGCCTTCATTCTCATGTCTCTACATGGACGATCCCGGATCAAGGTCGCCATACAAATATAGAATGGACCGCAGCTATAGATAAACCACAAATAAAGTACCCGTTTTGTTTGCTCTCTATGGACTATTTGAGATTACTAACTTCAGACTTAAATCCTCTTGTGTATGACACTCATACACTAAGTCTGAAGGCACATAAGTAATCTAGAGTATTCAAGATCATTTATAATATGCGAAAATTAAACAAACACTTTGATAAATGAATAATGCATCATTTTATTTCAAAACACATAAAATTGTTTACATCACATGTAGCTCTAAGGCATACATCCCAGCAATATTAAAGAGAGTGCCCTCATTGTTTGCTGTTCATCCTCATTCTCGAGGTTTGTACCCCATTCTCAGAGTTATCTGTGATGCTTTAGCCTCATTTTTGAAGTCTTTACCCCATTCTCGGAGTTGTCTTCATTCTCGAAGTTATCTTTATTTTCGAAGTCTATACCCCATTATCAGAGTTATCTTCATTCTAAAAGTTTGTTCCCCATTCTTGGAGTTGTTTTTATTCTCGTAGTTGTCTTTATTCTCGAAGTTGTCTTCTTCATTCCCGAAGTTCATTCCCCATTCTCGGAGTTGTCTTCATTATCGAAGTCTGTATCCATTCTCGGAGTTTTCTTCATTCTCGAAGTCTGAATCCATTCTCAGAGTTCTCTTCATTCTCAAAGTATGTATTCATTCTTGGAGTTGATTTCATTTTCGAAGTTTGTATCCATTCTCGGAGTTGTCTTCATTCTCGAAGTCTATATTCATTCTTAGAGTTGTCTTCATTCTCGAAGTTTGTACCACATTCTCGAATTCATCTTCATTCTGGAAGTCTATTCCCCATTCCGGAGTTATCTTCATTCTCGAAATCTATACTCCATTCTCGGAGTTATCTTCATTCTCGAAGTCTGTATCCATTCTCGGAGTTGTCTATCATTCTCGCAACATATCCCATTTTTTCGGAGCTTCTCACATTTGTTTGTTCAATTTCTTGCAAAAGAAAATGTTATATGTATGTATGCATGTGTGCAAATGATCTTCTAGTCGTATTCCCATTCTTTGACTTGAGGAAGTGCATGAGTCGTGATGCTTTCCACAAAGATATCATATCATTAGGTTGTGTCTCACTCTTTTGCCCAGGCTATCCCTCACGGTTCCCAAGTCATCGGTTCTGCTTTCTAAATTCTTTTTATCATGTAATGACTATTCACATGTTCTAAAAAGTTTTCTCGAAATTCTATCTCTTTCAAAGTTTGAGCATCGTCTAAATTCAAAATTCAATCTCAACTAAGGTTTCACTTTTTATATGCTTCACCATGTGTGTGATCCTTTCACAAAGGACTGCTTGCAACCCATATTGGTTTATTTCGGCGCTAAATGTATATTAGTGTTAACACTTTAGTTCATTTTATCATTTCACTTACTTAGACAAGCTAATACTTTATTTAATGATCGCCAAGTTCTCAAAAGTTTATTTATGTATGGCTTATCTTCATTCAAAACTTCCTTAAACAATCAAATTGTCTTTTGATGCAAATACTTCACATTTGTGATACGAGCCTCTCGTTACTCAATTATTCCACCAACTCAAATTGTTTTGCATACTTGATATTTAAGTTGTCGTCTGATGTAAAAGTAGTTGTGGGGTTCACGATACTACTTGTTACTAAACAATCTGAAACTATTTTGCATTCTTAAAAAACAAAAACACATTGTAAAGAGAAATTTCACATTAACTATAAGATATTTGATTTCGTCCGTGATTTTTGTGATGCTATGTAATCTTTCAAAATTTCATACATATATGAAAATATGCACATATAAGACCAATGGTAAAACAAAAAACTCAAAAGTAATAAATTAAGACCCAAAAAAAAAAAATCTTTAATGCAAAATATGCGCATACAACCTAGAACAGAGCATTAAATATCTGAAATTAAGGGGGGAAAACCAGTGACACATTCCAAACAATATTGTTGATGATGAGATGAAATGAAAATTAATTACCTGAGACTTTATTCTTCAAATTCACAACTTCTTGTATTAATTAAAAATATATATATTTCAGATTAATAGTACTTCGAGTAGGACGATGACCCCTGCAATAGCTGGAAAAAAATGAAAGAGGAAAAAAAAATCCAATTAATTTAAATTAAAATTCGCAAATATATACTCGAAATAAAACGAAAAGCACGCAACTATGCGGAATGCGAGCAAGAACAAATTTGATAGGACCCACTTTTAATATTATATTATAAATTGACTGCATATGTCATCGTACAAAAATCAAAAGAAACGCGAAGATGAGGAGATAATATATCATGTTTCGGGTGTATATGTCATCTAAACATAATATAATTTTTCGAAGATGAGATGCTGCCTACACCGACTAATTCTGTAATATTATTATTGTATCACCAAGCAATAAATATGTTATAGGTGGGATTCTATTAAAATAAATATGATTTATTTAGTTTTTTTTTTTAAAAAAATAATATTTATGATAAAATATTATTAAATTATTTTGTGGATGATGTCATATCACGTGATGAACTTAATTTAAAAAATTTATTTTATTATAAAATAAAACTAATGGATTTTAGTAATTTTAAAAGATTGTATAACTTTTGTGAAAAAGATGGTGATTTTTTGAAGGAAAACAATAAGGAGGGAGGCTAAAGTAAAATTAAATAGTGACAAAATTATCATCGAAACGAAGTAGTTTTGACCGTAAATAAAAAATACAATTAGATTGTATCCGTACCTTTTGTTGATGTAATAGTTGTATGGTTGTGTTAATGTCACCATCCCAACGCCGTTCATATGGAGTGTCGCAGTACCAGACGTCTACTCTTGACGGCGTGCACAATTCTGCAGCGGTGAAAATCTTCATATTGGGACAACCAAATATAAGTAAATCTTCCAAAGATGGGAACTTGAAGGTGTAGTAATTGTCAGAGCAAAAGCTTGTGAGACTGTCTAAATCAACCAGACTCAACTTCTTCAGTTTGGTGAAAACAATCTCTTCTTTTTCTGCTGCATCTCCCTCACTTGTTACAACTTGTGTCATTGCTCTGCATCCAAGTATCTGCATTGTTACGAGTCGCACTAGAGTTTTTGCTGCGGAGGATGTTACTAAGTTTATCAGTTCCTTGCAACCAAAGACATGCAGTTCTGTCAGATTTCGGAATGATGCGGATGATGACGGTAGTAGAATCAACAGACTGTCACAATAATCTACATGTAGATTTTCAAGATATTGAAAAATGGAGTCCATTTTGGAGTCTTGTTTCCACAGTTGCTTCAGATTATTAAGTCTGTTCAGCTCTAAATATTTTATCTGTGCAAGCTTCCCCACATGTTTATCCAAGTGTCCTCCATTTGAGAATATCTCTTTGTATGAACTACAAAGCAGTAAGAGACTTTCCAAATTATGAAATCTCTCAAGTAAACCAAGTGGAAAACAAGCTGAGTCATCTCCTAAAACATCCAAGTATTTAAGACTGCCAAAGAAGTGTTGTGGGAAATACATCTGCCGAAACATCTTGATGTCTTTTCCACTTAATCCCAATCTTTCCAACTTGGGGAAGATCTGATCATCATCATCAATCACATAAAAACTAAGTTAGTTAAGTTTTCACATCTTTCACAAAAGTTTTGATTTATTTGTGAGTTCTGAATCTCATACCTCTTCGAACAAGAAGAGAGGCCATTGCCTTGTGATATCAAGTTGGTCACAACCAAACACCCTCAACTCTTTTAATACCGGCCATTCGGAAGTAAGCATCCCAGGGTATATACATCTAAGTTCTGGCAATATTGTGAGCATTAGGGTGGTCAAATGCGGAAAGACAAAAGTAGGGGTCACTTGATCTGCTCCTTCTTCAGAAATGATCACCTGCAAAGCCTTACAACAATATATCTCCAGGTGTTGGAGCTGCTCAAAGCTTCGGACCATAGAAGCTGAAAATATGCACTTTAATTTTTGACAACTCCAAACGATCAATCGAGTTAGACTTTGAAAGCGGGGAAACATGGTTGGAGGTTGATTGTGCCAAATCTTTTCGACATTAATTTCACACAACTCCAACACCTCTAACTTGGGTAACACGACCTGAAGATAAAGTTCTTGTTGGATTCAATATCATATGAGAAACTTCTAATAGAATTTTCTTTGTATGATTGTAAAAGCAAGTCAAAATCAAATAATAATAATAATAAGTAAACAAATTAGAATGCAATATTCAAGAAATTGTTAGCATACCGTCTCGTTAAAAAGTGTCGTAGGAGAATCAAGCTTGTCCTCGAAAATGATTTCACTGGAGCATGCATTAGCTGTCAATTCCCAGTGAGGTGTCTTCACTTCACCGCAAAAGCTTGCAAGCTCTGGAAGACCTCCCAAACTCAAAGAGCTTAATTGAGAAAACTCTATCTTATTAATTGCATTATTGTTAGAGAAATCACTTTCTCCAATAACAACAAATATCACTTTCATATTCGAGCAATCAATAACTGCAATCCTCTCAAGTCTAGGAAGACATTTTGCTGTAGAAAGCAAGAAGATGTTACTCAACTGATCACAATCTTCCACTTTTATGGTTCTTAATTCATTAAAAGACCCTACTCTGAGTTGATCATGACATATCCTCTCCAAATTGATCAAGTTGCAAAGAGTAAGTGACTCCAAAAGGGGAAAGACATCACAAGGCACCTTCTTGGCGGACTCGACCATGCACAAAATGTCAGGATTATTTTGGACATGCAAATGCATCAACTGCGAAAAGCCCTCCATGTCCAATTCAAAAATAATATTCTTTACACTTTGCAACTTGTCCAAACATAAGTATTCAACGTTCTTGATTCCATGCAGTTTCTTCGAGCAAATGGTCTTAGAATTAAGCTTGAGCTTCAATGTCCTAAATGTCTCTTGATCTTCGATTAAAAACAGTTCCCTGCTATATCTAAAAAAATCATTGTTGATAATTGTGGGTGGTAAGAATGACGCATCTCCTACTGATATTTTGAATCTTTCCAACTTTCTGACAAAAAAACCTTCTGGTAAAATATTATCATTTTTAACATCTATTTCTAAAGTAGTCAAACGAGGCAAATGAACCAACTCATCAAGGCTAGCATTACTTCTTTCACTGTTGGGTCCTTCAACCTCCCACTCAATAGAGCAATTACGCATGTACAATTCTTCTAAGCGTGTTAAGCTTGATATGACATTGGAGGCAATAACTTTTAATCGGAAACAATCAGTTAAATCTAACAACCTTAGCTTAGTCAATTGACCTAGTTCTTTAGGCAATTGCACAATATCAGACTGCAAAAAACTAAGGATTTCTAGATTCTTCAGCTTTCCAATAATAGCTATGTCCCCCAACATACATTGATCTAGACAAAGTGTTTGAAGATTTACTAGGAGATCAATTGAAGATGGCAATGACAATAACTGCATCCTAGTCAAATCTATAACTTTAAGCTTTCTCATCCCTACGAAAAAGCTCTCGGGGATATTGATTTCAACAGAAGAATCTCTGGAACTGATATATAGAAATTCAAGTTGTGGACATTCCAACACTTGAGGAAGTTCATGAATATTATTATTTCTCAAACAGATAGCATAGCATTTTTTTAATGCATCCTCATTTGGCCATCCCCACAAATCCTCATTTCTCACCACAAATGCATTTTGGTCACGACATGCAATTGAAATGGCAACATCGCGAACAACATCATGCATAGAAAGCCATTTACTTGAATCACCATCAAGCAACAAACAAGAGTCTTTAAGTCTATGGACCAATGCATATAATTGTTTATGTGCATATTCCATATTATAGACTCCTTGAAATATACCCAATCCCATGCCATATTTGAACAAGTCCTTAATTGAAACTGGTGCAAATAGACTACACAAGAAAAGAGTTTTCTTGAGTTGCTCACCTTGTAGATACTTGAAACTCAACTCAATAGTTGAATATGCCTCTGTCGGCACTCCTTTGAAGTTTACCATGGAAGGCGTTCGGAGTTCTTGCAAGGCAATCTTCCATTGAAGCACACTCTTATTTCTCAGTGCCCTTGCTGTTGTAGTTAGTGCAATGGGCAACCCTCCACATGCCTTGGCTACATCTGTTGCCGCAGGTTTCAACTTACGATTTTCAACATTATCACCGGCCATCATCCTGAACAATCTCCAAGCTTCTTCTTCATATAAAACCCCAATGGAAAAGTTATCTATAGATCCCATACTTAATAGTACTTCACGATCTCTTGATGTCAGCAACAGTTTACATCCTTTATGCTCATCTCCAAAAGGAATTCCAACAGTCTCCAAATCAAGATATTTCCATATATTATCTAACACTACAAGGATCTTCTTCTCCTTCTTCAATTGTTCAAAAATCCGACTTGCTCTTCTCGATTCAGTTTGCTCGTGCAATTCCACACCTAATTTCTCAGCAATTTCTTCTTGAATCTTTCTTATGTCCGGATTCTGGGAAACCTCTGAAAAGACTACCTGATCAAAGAGTTTGTCATCCCTAGCTTGCCTAGGGACCTCCTTCACTAATGTCGTCTTTCCAATGCCCCCCATCCCGTACACTCCAATCATGCTGACACTAAGATCTGTCAATGCCTTCTTTATCGAATTCAATGTAGAAAGTCTTGACTCGAAGGCCTCGTAACCTTTGTGAGACTTGAGCCATATCTCCTCTGGAATGGTACGGTACGAAATCCTATCAAATCTGCCAGCTTCTTCTCGGAGTTCAACGATGGCCTTCCACTCCGTCACTGCTTTCTTGCTAAGCTGAGAGCGGGTCTTCAAATTAGGACACAGCCCCTTGAGACATTGCTTATTTGTTGTCTCTTCATCGACAACAAATTTGGCTGCCTCATCAATGATCTTGTCTGCACTAACCAGCCACTTCTCAACCTTCTCTTCAATCTTCTCTCCATTTCTTTCAGCCTCAGAAACTCTGCGCTGAATGCTACTACTTTCATCCTTCAGTTTCTGAATTTCTGCCTTGAGATTCTCAAAGTTAGCATTGTAGTTACGCAAATAACCAAGTTGGCGCGCTGTTGGAGGAGCCAAGCATTTTACAACTTCCACAACAATAGTAACAATGCATTCCGCCATATAGAAGTAGATCAAGAAAGCAAGTAGATTTTAAGTGAACCAAATTATAGAAATAGACAACAACAGGACAACTGGAAAGGTATGGAAACTAATTAATAAAGACTAGAGATCAGAAAATTGAAACTCCGATAAAAATGCAAAGAGATTAGAGAAAACAAAAGCTAAAAATCTATTTTCAAGCAAATCTTCTGGGAGTTCTTATAGAAGTGGTTCATTAATGTCGGTTGGACGACTCTTATTCGTCTGAGTCAACATAAAAGGCAAAATATTAAAGCAGCCCAAAAACTGTGCGCGTAAAAAATAGATGCTTTATAAATTTGGTAGATGGAGTATATCTATATTTCGAATATTGATTATGAATGGATGGAGCTCGTTTAAAGATGAAATGAAAAGAAGGTGGATGGAGCTCGTTTAAAGATGACTGAAATGAAGGTTTGTTTCGACGAGTAAAAATGTATAAATTGATAGAATTGGATGAGAAAGTTGTTTTTTTAATAGTTGGAACTTGGAAATCCCTGACAAACTATCATTTTCGATAAAATCTTTGATTATCTCAGATTCTTACAAAAAAATATATTTCTTATATTCGAATCCAACATCTCAATGAGATCTTGGAAATAAATTACTGTGAATATGCTTTACATACAATTGATAAGTTTCTTTCACTACTCATAGTGGCAAACAATGAAGGCCCACTCATGTGCTAGTACACAGCAACACCACAGGAAGATTCCTGTGTAAGTTGCCAATGCTAACATTTTCCAACTTTAGAATTCAGAGGTAGCTTTGATATCTTGTTATTTCATAATAAAGTTAGAGGATGTATAATAATATCCCACATTATTCAAGAAAGAATTTGATTATGTGTATTTAATTAAGGAAATCCTTTAATTACTTTGATAAATTCTGGAAAACTTTTTTTTTTTAAAATGTAAATGGGAATAAGAAACCAAAAGATGTGACCAAACATGTGGAGTGGTAGTGGATCCTCGATGTCTTTCAAGCATTTTATGGAACAGTTGATATACGTAAGGTCCAATCCTTGCAGGAAGATGAGTAATGATACACTCACACACACTTTTACTTAAAGTTTTACAAACTTTCTCACTGTAGCTACAGTGATCTAGAAAAATATGTATTGTGTGAAATAATACTTTTATAAGTGAATAAATACATCAGTTTGAGATATTATTTCATTTGAAAGTGTGTTTTTATTTGAATGTTCAAATTTAAAATGAATAATTACATATTTTCAGCAAAAAGCTTGTGAATTTTGAGTGAAAAATGCTACCTTAATCATGAATCATATCCTTTAAATGACAATCATGTGTTTGAGTTGGTATTCGAGCACCAATTCAAATTGTATTTATAATGCAGATTATAGATATGGACAACGACGTTTTCCATTACATTATTATTATTTATATGGTAAAGGCGAAAATTATCATAGAATAAATAGTTGTGATATAGTTGCAAAAGGCGCTGCAACCGACATTGAGAAATATCACAACATAATTCATTCTTAAATTGTTTCTTTTTAAGATTTATATACCTGATTCGTTAGTAAACTCGAGAAACTAGTACATGTCGTATATTAGAATTGGATTCCAATATGAGACAAAGTAAATAATCCCTTGTGTGATTTTAGAGTAATCCAATTGGGTCAAAGTAAATAATTAATGATATCAAATAACACTTAATTATTTTAATTGATCATTATAATATCAAATATTATTTATTATTAAACATTATTGGCTATCCAAGTGTTCAATGAGTACACTTCATATTGTGGAACTCTCTAAGCCTAGCTCATATGTACGTAATTCGACCACCTCTGAATTTACGAAAAACACGAACCATCTTTTCAAACCATACAAGTCTAGATCATCACATATGTTTAACAATCCCTTCATCGTTAAGCATGGTAAAAAAGCTCAGGCCCTGTATGGCCCGGCCCGGCTCGGGCCTGGACCTGAGCCGGGCTCAACACAATAAGCTCGGGCCCGGGCTCAAACTTAAAAAAATATTATTTATATATATTTATATACATATATATATATATAATAAATTTGTTATATATATTTTTATTAAAAAACAGGCCAGATAAATATCGCCCGAGCCCTAGATGGGTCGACTCGGTTTATACTCGGGTCGGGCTTCAAATTTAATTATCGGGCTCGGGTTGGGCTTAGCCAAACCCAGGCCCGACCAGACCCATTGCCACTCTTATCTATCGTAGACTATTTAAGTTGTGCTTAAGAACATAAATTACACCGTCAAGTTTAAGGAGCACATATCATATTATCGACATGTCTGCGATTCTTGACAACTAATCAGAACAACATTTCTGATATATGCGATCAATCATAGGTGATCGGCTTTGGCCAAAGTCTTAAGAATCGTGACTTACTGACATTGATACCTAAACCTCTTATGGTACACATACGAGCTGATGTATCATATATTGATACACACTTGATTAACGAGTGCATAGGTCCACACCCAACGAACATCTAGCGGTCAGACCATGAAAGGTTTCTGACATGTATGGCATCAAAGTGTGAAAAATCACACATAAAATCAATGTTATCCTATAGTCAAATGATCTAATATGCTACTCGACTCGAGGAGATTCATATAGACGGTGGTGTGTTGATAAGTGCAGTTTATACCCACTTATTCTGATATCCTTAGCTTACTATTTTGCTATGTTTCGAGTCATTTAATATATTTTTAGATTCTTTCATGTCTTATTTGTATGAAGCATTAAAACATCAATAATGGAGTAAATACGAGTGTTTTGGGAACTTTTGGAAGCATCGGACGCGCATGGGAGCATAGAACGCGAGACACGTCATTAGGGAAAGAATTATCACTGGCGCCGCGGCGCCCAAGTCCAGGCGCCGCGACGCCTGCAAACAGATACGCGTTCCATA
Organism: Zanthoxylum bungeanum; assembly: GCA_019454045.1. Taxonomy (NCBI): domain Eukaryota; kingdom Viridiplantae; phylum Streptophyta; class Magnoliopsida; order Sapindales; family Rutaceae; genus Zanthoxylum; species Zanthoxylum bungeanum. The sequence goes on from SKCR01015831.1 coordinate 77,179, forward strand.
CAAAAGGCCGAGACTTTAGCACCCAATCGCCGCGGCGCTGCGGGTTAATGCGTTCCAGAACGTGATTTTATAGTTTTTTTTAAGATACTCAATGACCCCAATGCTCCATTATAAATAGATTAGTTCGTCCAAGACTCAAATGAGGAGGCTAATATACAGCACAAAACACAAAAAAATATATATTTTTAGAGATCCAATGAGGATGATTGAAGAGCAACAAGAGGAGACGAAGGCGGTGACGTTCGAAGAGGAAGAGATTCAATTCGGGTTTTATCTTCTTGTTTCTTTCTTTGAACTCTAATGATTTCCATTAGATTCATGACATGTTTTCATTGTTTTGATATTTAGTCATGAACTAAGCTCCTTAATTTTGGAGAATGATGTAATCGATACTTGAACCTTGTATTGTTTGCTAATTTTGTTATGAAGTTTTATTGAGTTATTTATATGCTTTTGAGTTTAATGTTTTGTGTTTGCTGGCCACAAATATGATGATACATGTTTGAAATTTATCACTCGAGATATGGGATTTTGAATAGATCTAGAGGATATAACCTAGGAATTTTATAAAGTTCGAGAGAATATATAAGTTCTTTTGAAGTCGTTAACATAGAATCACAAAGCGTAAAGAGTTATTAACTACTAGATTTTTATAGAGATATCGAAGTCTGTAGTTGATGATATTTTCACTGATGCTCGAGAGAGGGAGTGACCATTTTCGGAATCTTGACTTATAAACAATATAACCGAACAAGGATTAATTGTCATGACAAATACATAGGCGATAGCTAGGTGAAATCAGGATCTAGAATCTCTATCGTATTAGTTCCTCATATCTAAATATTTTTATATTTTATTTATTTAATTAAATCTTTGTTAATTATCGCCTAAATAAAGTTAGGATTATCAATTGTAGTACTTAATGCGAGCTAACACAATCCATGTGGGTTTGAAACTCTTCACTCATATTTATACTAAAACTTGACATCGTACACTTGCGGTACAATATAAAATATCACAACAAGTTTTTGGCGCCGTTGTCGGGGATTGTTTGTTTAATTCACATTAATACTATTACCAAGTAATCTTAGCTTTATTTAGATTTTATTTATTTCTTTATTTTTCTTTATTTTTGTCTTAAGTTTTATTTTTATTATTTTATTTTATATCTATATTTTTTTATTGTTATATATATATATATATATATATATATATATATATATATATAATTTTTTTTTCTTTCTTTCGTACAAGGAGAGTTGGAAAATAAGCAATGTCAATCACATTGGTGCACTGATCGCTCAAGTATCATCCCTCACGACTCATCTAGCAATATTAACAAATCAAATGAGCCAACCGTTTATTGGAGCTGCTTCTGCTAATGGAATGCTCTTAGCCAATAGAGGATCAGTATTTGAACAAGTACAAGCTGAGCAGAAACCTTCCTTAGAAGACCTCATGAGCATGTTTGTAACTACAGCTTCAGAAAGGTTTGAGAATAATGAGTCGAGGCTGAACAACATCGAAACACGTATGGGCAATATAGAGGAAACAATGAAATCTTTAGAAGTGCAAATTGGGCTACTTGTTTCTTCCATGGCCAATCAACAAACATGGGTGTTTCCTAGTAATACTAAAGTCAACCCCAATGAGCAATGTCAAGTCATAACTCTTAGGAGCAGAAAAGAGAGTAAAGACATCCCTCAGGACTTAGGCAGTAAAGAAAAAGAAGCGATGTTTCAAGAGGAAACAGTAACGGAAGAAGAGAACAAAGGTGAATTGAAAATGAGAGCTCAAGATGAAGAAGTCACCTTCAGTGTTTTCAGAACCATACCGAGTCCTCAAGGTGATGCAGAATGTCACAGGGTAGATCTATTAGAGAATGGAGTTGCAAACACGCAGGGTAAATCAGTATTTCAGCAACCTACGAGCATAGTGCAGTCATGCATAAAAGAAAATTCTCCACAGCTAAACCTGAAACCACTCCCAAAGCGCCGCAAAAAGAGGAAAAGAAAAGTCACTGCTCACTTGGAGATGATACTTGGAAGGTTAAAAATGAGGCCGAGCCAATTCTGCCAAATGTGCAGTCCATAATTTACAACTGGGGGACAATCTACATATCTTGGGGGACTATCTATGGATAAACTGCCACAGCCTGCCAAGCTATCTTTTTTCATTTCATAAGAACCGGTGGATACCAAAGAAGAAAGCAGATGAGATTACTCGGTTCACTACATTTAAGCCACCATGACCATTTGGGTGGTTACGTCTGGCTGAAGACGTTAAACTTAGCGCTAGCGGGGAGACAACCCTTGCATTTGCATCTGTTTATTTTTGTTTATTTATTTTTGTTTATTGTGTGCTATTTATTAATTTGCATGTTATTTATGCAGGTAGCACGAAACACACAATGCCCACGCAACCAAATTCTAACCAGCAAGAGTCTGATCAACTCCATGCACGGTAGTGTTGTTCCTCACTCTTGTTCTTTATTTTTTATCTTACATTGAGGACAATGCAAGTTTTAAGTTTGGGGGTGTGTGCATGTTGTTTACTTGTTATTTATTTATTATATATATATATATATATATATAATATATATATATAATTCTTGTTTTTAGTCTTTGATAGTAAAGCATAAATCCTATGATGATACTGTTTGTTTATGGGTGAAATTTCAGAAACGATAAGTGTCTAATTTACTTTTATCTGATGCCTTGAGTAGTTGATCTATGTTTGACTCGTAAGCACTCAATTATAGGTTTTTAGCAGTGAAAACTTAAGTAGTTGACAATGTGACTAGTTGAAGAAATTACATGTCGATGAATGGCTGATTGCTTAGATATCTATCTTGATTTACTAGTGTTATGATGTATGGTATGGATAGAAAAAAAAAGAAAAAAATATATCTAAAGAAAGAAAATAAACCACCTATAACCGATAAGCGTGAAGCTACCCATGGGCGAGTATTAGGACCACAATGAGGAGAAATGCTACCTTAAAGGGTAGGTGAGTTGAAAAAAAAAAAAAAAAGTTAAAAAAAAAAGTGCAAAAATGGACAAGAAAAAGAAAAGAAAAATCATACCATACTGAGCACAAAATAAGACGATTACATAGCATAATTGAGATATCTAGGTTGGTTTGACCCATCGATCTCAATTTTTAAACAAAATCATTAAGTTGGCTTACTTAGGAATCGAGCTGTAAATGAACCTATACACACACACACACACACTGTGAGTCTGGCTTAGATAATTTATTCAAGAATTTAGATTTGAGTCACAATTACATACTTTGAAGGTTCTCTCATTTCATTGATAAACACTATTTGAGGACAATTTTATGCATAACTATCGGGATTATTTTAGTTGTTTTTTATTTGTTTTATATTTTTCCATGATTGTGTGTGAATGACGTTTGTGGGTGTCGTCACTCTAAGCCCTCACGAGACTATAACTCGTCCACTAGGGCCGCCTAGAGGTTTAAAGACTTGTTGCATACGCAAAATGCAATCGTGATTCCTACGAAAGTGGCTCAGTTAATTTAGTTATTTTTATTTGTTAATTTAAATTTAGTTTATATTTTTGTCTTTTGCTCGGGACTAGCAAAATTTTAAGTTTGGGGGTGTTTGATAAGTGCGGTTTATACCCACTTATTCTGACATCCTTAGCTTACTATTTTGTTATGTTTCGAGTCATTTAATGTATTTTTAGATTCTTTCAAGTCATATTTGTAGGAAGCATTAAAACATCAATAATGGAGTAAATACGAGTGTTTTTGGAACTTTCGGAAGCATCAGACGCGCATGGGAGCATAGAACGCGAGACACATCATCAAGGAAGGAATTATCACTAGCGTCGCGGCGCTTGCAAGCAGATATGTGTTCCATATAAAAGGCCGAGACTTTGGAGCCCAGGCGCCGCGAGTTAATGCGTTCCAGAACGTGATTTTAGGGTTTTTTTTAAGATGCTCAATGACCTCAAGGCTCCATTATAAATAGATTAGTTCGTCCAAGACTCAAAGGATGAGGCTAATACACAGCACAAAACACATATTTTTAGAGATCCAATGAGGAGGATTGAAGAGCAACAAGAGGAGACGAATGCGGTGACGTTCGAAGAAGAAGAGATTCAATTCGGGTTTTATTTTATTTTTTCTTTCTTTGAACTCTACTGATTTCCATTAGATTCATGACATGTTTTCATTGTTTTGATCTTTAGTCATGAACTAAGCTCCTTAATTCTAGAGAATGATGTAATCGATGCTTGAACCTTGTATTGTTTACTAATTTTGTTATGAAGTTTTATTGAGTTATTTATATTCTTTTGAGTTTAATGTTTTATGTTTGCTGGCCATAAATATGATGATACATGTTTGAAATCTATCACTCGAGAGAGAGGATTTTGAATAGATATAGAGGATATAACCTAGGAATTTTATAGAGTTCGAGAGAATATATAAGTTCCTTTGAAGTCGTTAACATAGAATCACAAAGCGTAAAGAGTTATTAACTACTAGATTTTTATAGAGATATTGAAGTCTGTAGTTGATGATATTTTCACTGATGCTCGAGAGACAGTGTGAATATTTTCAGAATCTTGACTTGTAAACAATATAACTGAACAATGATTAATTGGCATGACAAATACATAGGCGACAACTAGGTGAAATCAGGATCTAGAATCTCTATCGTATTAGTTCATCCTATCTAAATATTTTTATATTTTATTTATTTAATTAAATCTTTGTTAATTATCGTCTAAATAAGGTTAGAATTATCAATTGTAGAACTTAGTGCGAGTTAACTCAATCCATGTGGGTTCGACACTCTTCACTCATATTTATACTAAAACTTGACACCGTACACTTGCGGTACGATATAAAATATCACAACATGTGTACTCCCAACTATTATGAATCATCTGTGAGTCATTCAATATTCACTCCAATGAATACCCACATGTCTATACGAGCTTCCTTTGCTCATGGTGCATTGGGTTAGACCATTGGAACTCCAATTCCAATATACGACATGTGCTAGTCTTATAAGTTATAGGAATTCGGCCGTATTTCAAAATCAACGACTATGAATATTTACTTTAAAAATAATTTATAATAAAAATATTATCTCAATGTCGGACCACCCACTGTCCGGTATTACTATAAGACTATTATAAGGTCGATGTCATTCTTAACATATTTATATATCAATATAATATGCATAATGACATACCATTAATAAGGTTGAAATGAAAATGTGGTTATTTTATTAATAAATAATAATATATTGTACAATACATTATTCGGGTTGACGCTCCAAGCACTAACTCAAACAATGCGATCACATTTACATAGTGAAAAGCTTCAAGCGTGGCTTGGGGGAGTGGACGTCGGTAAAAAGTTGACCGAACCACTATGTCTATAAACCACAATGTCAATTTCTCTAACTCTTACTCCTTTTATTTATTGCAAGTTTTTATTTTATATATGGATATTGTTTAGAAACTTGCATTTGGAAATTTATTGTTGAATTCATTGATTGTAGAAATTGAACACTAAGCTTAATTGCTAAAACTACTAATTAAGTGACTTAAAATCAAAAAGATTTTTAATTCCGTAAAATTTGTTCAATACTCAATTCATCCGCATTTGGGTATAGTTAGTGTTGTTTGAGTACTTGTAGATAATTTCACATTTCTTGTAAGAACCTAGTACAATCAAGATTTAATTCCAAATCGGGTGGTTTGACGGTGATATTTCTAAAAAAAAATGTAAAATTTCAGCAGAAGTAGCACAATTTTTGCAGAACAATAGTTCTTATTCCAGATGCTGCATAGGAAGTGTCCTGAATCTTCTTCAAAATTTGGGAATTCCTGTTGGAAATTCTTGCAATATTCATTAAAGGATGATTGTTTATGTCTTTTTGACACTAGGGGTGCAAGGGAAGATTGCAATCCTTATGAGGGTTGCATCCCACCCCAAGGGGTGCCCTTTTGGCACCCCTCCATGCCTTATAAAAGAGGAAATCATATCCAAAAAAGACATAGAACAAAAATCCGTTTTGAGTTTTCTGGTTTTGAGAGAGAATTCCTCATATTTTCCTAGTTCATATACTTGTCAAGGAGTGCTCATTGGACAAGAAGGAACCAAGTTATCCTGGGAGAACATTGGTCAATTGCGAATCCGTAAAGCACCTGTGACGGGGCCAATAAGTTCTTAAGGATAGAGAGAGATCTCGAATTGGATTCATCATTGCATATTACAGGTTTTTTAATCTACAATTTTATGTTTTAGGTTTTAGGGTTTTTGGTATTTTCTGGTTTGATTTGTTAATAGCATGTTGTTTTGATGTTTAAATGACACTTATCGTTTTACAATCTTAAGAACTTATTGCCAGTGTTGTTAAATATTAAATTGCATGCGTAGTTAAGAAAATTTCTGGAAAAAATACAGTTTGTGCATGCAAAAACCTGTAGGGCGTTCGAACACCCGACGAACGTAAAGGCTTAAATCTGAATTTTCGTAAGAACGTTCAAACGCGTCTTCAAACGCCACTCGAACGCAAGCCTTCTGCCTAAGAACGTTCGAACGCGTCTTAAACGCAACTCGAACGTAAACTCTCTGGAATCATTCTGTTCGAACGCGTTTTCAAATGCTATACGAACGTGAACTCTCTGGAATTATTCTGTTCGAACGCGTTATAGAACGCTACACGAACGTAAACTCTCTGGAAACACTTCGTTCGAACGCGTTATCAAATGCAACACGAACATACCCACACTGGACAATCTCGTTCAAACGTAGATACGAACGCGACACTAACGAAATAATCTAGGAATTGTTATAAACTGCAAACTTAAATTAATATTAACTTAGCAAAGCATATACTGTAACACATTAATCTGGTAGTATAGATTTAAGTTATTATTAGGTTGTTCAATTATCACAAGCATAAACATAGTGATAAAGTTGAAATTGATTGTGTGTTGCATATTTGGGTGAGAATTTAAAGTGTAATCATACACAAGAAATTTCATCCAATCTTGATTGACACTTACACATATATCTACACATATCGTATATTGTCTGTGCTATTGAATATTGTAGTTCTGGGTTTGAATTGCTAAGAGATCCTTTTGAAAAAGTGTTTAAAGAATATTCTATCAAAAATGCGATAAGAGCCTAAGTGGTCGGGATTTAAGTGGTTACTCCGGACCCCCCCCCCCCCTCCGTCCTCTGGGAATATTCGTTTATTCATTTTTCTAAAAGAATCTTTAGTTGAAATTCAAGGACTTATGTTTATTGGAACCACCGTCCAATAGAACAACAAGTGGGAACCTAGTATATCACTTTTAACAAGATCATTCGTTGATCGTTGTGTAATTCGTCTTTTGTAGACTAATTGACCCCTGTTGATTTTTCCAGTTACAAATGGCTAGCAGAAATATCACAGTACCGGTCTCTCATGGAGAAAAGCCGGAGAAGTTTGGGGGGGCAAATTTCAAACAGTGGCAGAGCAAAATGTTGTTCTACCTGACAAATCTCCAGTTGACCAATTTCCTCAAAGATCCTCCGGATCCTGTGGAGGGTGAATCGGAAACGGCCAATGAACTGTGAGAACAGACATGGCTGTCTGGAGACTTCCTGTGCAAGAACTACCTTTTGGGTGGTCTTGACAATACCATGTACAATGTGTACCAAGGCATGACTTCTGCGAAGATTCTCTGGGAATCTCTCGAGAAGAAGTACAAAACCGAGGATGCCGGACAAAAGAAATTTATCGTGGGTAGGTTCCTGGACTACAAGATGGTAGATTCAATGATGGTGATGTCTCAGTTGGGAGAACTGCAGTTGATCATTCATGAAATACTGGATGAGGGAATGAAAATCTGTGAGATGTTTCAAGTTGCCGCCATAATTGAAAAGTTGCCTCCATCATGGAAGGACTTCAGGAGCTATCTGAAACACAAAAAGAAACAGATGAGTCATGAAGACCTCAGTGTTCAATTGAGAATCGAGGAGGACAACAAGATGTCCAGAAGGCCAGCTACAAGACTATGGAGTCTAAGGCCAACATCATTGAGGGTGTAAAGGGTAGCAAGAAGAGAAAGAACAGTGGAGCTGATTCTTCGAACAAGAAGTTCAAGGGGAAATGCTACAACTGTGGAAAGAGCGGTCATATGTCAAAGAACTGCAGAAAAAAGAAGTCTCAGAACAAGGGCAGGAAAAAAAAAAATGAGGCTCATGTCACTGAAGGTGAGCAGTTGACTGATGAGATCTCAGAGATGGAACTATCAGCAGTGGTAACCGAAGCCAACATAGTGGGAATCCGAGAGAATGGTGGGTAGACACTGGGGCTACTCGTCATATCTGTGACGATAGCAAGATGTTTTCCTTGTATCAGAAGGTCGATGGCGGCTATCATCTGACAATGGGAAACTCATCTACCTCTCAGGTGGTTGGACAAGGCACAGTGGTTCTGAAGATGACATCCGGAAGGAGCTAACATTGAAGAATGTACTATATGTTCCAGATATTCAGAAGAACCTAGTCTCAGGATCTCTCCTTAGTAAGGCTGGTTTTAAGCTTGTATTTGTTTCTGATAAGTTTGTAATGACAAAGAATGATATGTGTGTAGGAAAATGTTACCTAACTGAGGGCCTTTTCAAACTAAATGTAATGACTGTCAATCGTGCTATTAATAAAGCTAGTACTTCTGCTTATATTATTGAGTCACAAAATGTATGGCATGTGAGGTTAGGACATGTTAATTATGATATCATGCGTAAATTAATTAACATGGACTTTATACCTAAATTGCAATTGATAGCCAACATAAGTGTGAGACATGCGTTGAAGCAAAAATGCATAGAACATCATTTCATTTTGTTGAACGCAGTTCTGAACCTTTAGAACTTGTACACACGACGTGTGTGTGATGAATATTGTGCAAACAAGAGGCGGTAAAAAGTACTTTGTCACTTTTATCGATGACAGCACAAGATTCTGCTATGTGTACTTGCTGAGGAGCAAAGCTGAAGCTATTGAGAGCTTTGTACACTATAAGAACGAAGTTGAAAATCAACTTGGCAAGAAAATCAAAAGAATCAGGAGTGATAGAGGTGGTGAATACGTTTCACAATTCGGTGAATATTGTTCTGTGCATGGAATTATTCACGAAACCACTGCTCTTTATTCTCCTCAACAGAACGAAATTGCGGAGCGCAAAAACCGAACGTTGAAGGAAATGATGAACGTCATGTTGACGAGTTCGGGTTTACCTCAGAACTTGTGGGGGAAGCCTTGCTTTCCGCGAACTACGTTCTAAACAAGCTTCCTCACATAAGATTGGCAAGACACCATATGAGTTGTGGAAATGTTTCGTACCTTCATATAAATACCTAAAAGTATGGGGTGTCTTGCCAAAGTAATGGTTCCTAAACCTAAGAAGGTTAGAATATGACCCAAAACTGTTGATTATATATTAATATGATATGCTCGCAACAGTAGTGCGTATCGATTCTTGGTACACAAGTCTGAGATTCCTGACATCAATCCGAATATGATAATTGAGTCAAGGAATGCAACATATTTTGAAGAGACGTTTCCTTGTAAGGAAAGACAAAGAACAGAGTTTCTCAAAAGAACGGTTGATACTGTCAAGGACAGTGATCGGGTTGACCAAGAATCAGATCAACGTGTAAATGCTGAGACAATCGAGCCTAGACGTAGCAAAAGAGCTAGAACGTCTAAGTCGTTTGGTCCCGATTTTCTGACATACTTGTTAGAAAATGAGCCTCAAAGCTATAAAGAAGCTATGTCTTCTCCGGAGGCACCTCTTGGAAAGAGGCTATTAACAGTGAGATTGATTCAATCCTACAGAACCATACTTGGGAGTTGGTAGATCTTCCACCAGGTTGTAAGCTGGGACTACAAATGGATATTCAAAGGAAGATGAAAACGGATGGATCAATAGATAAGTACAAGGCAAGACTTGTCATAAAAGGTTATAGACAAAAGGAATGCCTTGATTACTTTGACACCTATTCACCAGTGACTCGTATCACATCGATAAGAATGCTCATAGCCATAGCAGCTATATTTGGTCTTAAAATACATCAAATGGATGTAAAGACAACATTTTTGAATGGTGAATTGGATGAAGAGATTTACATTGAACAACCAGAAGGGTTTAGTATTCCTGGACAAGAACAGAAGGTGTGCAAACTTGTAAAATCCTTGTACGAATTAAAACAATCACCTAAACAATGACATGAGAAATCTGACAAAGAGACGTTGTCAAGTGGGTTCAAAACAATGAGTGTGATAAGTGTGTACACCAAATCAACTCAAAAAGAATATGTCATTGTGTGTCTCTATGTAGACGATATGCTGATAATTGGTAGTAATCATGAAATGATTCAGTCTACCAAAAACATATTATCCAGCAGATTTGATATGAAAGATATGGGAATAGCTGATGTGATCCTAGGAATTAAGATTTCTAGGACATCAGACGGATATATATTATCTCAGACTCATTATATTGAGAAGATAATTGATAAATATATCAAAGGGGATCTAAATGTGGTTAGAACCCCTGTAGACCTAACTCTTCATCTATCAAAGAATAATGGTTCAAGCATATCGCAATTAGAGTATTCGAGAATCATCGAAAGTCTGATGTATCTCACGAATTGCACACGACCTGATATCACTCAAGCTGTGAACTGGCTTAGCAGATATACGAGCAATCCATGACATAACCACTGGAAAGCCATAGTAAGAGTTTTGAGGTATCTGAGAGAAACTTCAAAATATGGGCTACATTACGAGAGATATCATGTTGTACTAGAGGGATACAGCGATGCTAACTGGATATCTGATACGGTGGATTCCAAATCTACGAGTGGATTTGTTTTCACACTTGGTAATGCAGTCGTGTCATAGAAATCCTCGAGGCAAACATGTATTGCCCGGTCTACTATGGAATCAGAGTTCATAGCGTTAGACAAAACAACGGAAGAAGCAGAATGACTTAGAAACTTCCTGGAGGATATTCCTAGTTGGCCCAAACCGGTGCCAGCGATTATCATACATTATGATAGCCAATCAGCTATTGGGAGAGCCCAAAATACAATGTATAATGGTAAGTCTCGACACATATGTCGAAGACATAATACCATACGTCAACTGCTCTCAAGTGGCATAATAACGATCGATTATGTTAAGTCGAAGGAAAACCTAGCGGATCCATTAACTAAAGGTTTACCTCGAGAGCAAGTTGAGAAGTCATCGAGGGGAATGGGCTTGAAGCCTATAATCTAAGAATTGTCACTGTGGAAACCCAACCTAGCTGACTGGAGATCCCAATATCTAGGTTCAAAAGGGACAACAGAAACTTTGTGCAATTCAAAACAAGCACTGAAGAGTTTTGTACTCTTTCCCATTCCGATAATGACGCTGAGTGTTGTCTGTCATTGGTTAGGATAAGTTAAGGCTTTTAATGATCACTATATTAGGAGATGAGTCCTAATGGGGGTAAAGACAGATTACCTCTTCATAGTAGATCACCTATTTCAAGTAAGAAGTGAGGCCGCTTCCATGAGAACTTTGAAAGGCGGGTTACCCTAAAGTGCTTGATGAATCCATGACTGTTGTTCATGGCTAAAATGAACACAATCGTAGAACGGGAAAATGGTCGAATAAAGCTATGTGTTGGCAATTGTCTTGGTTTACACTAACGACAGAACAGTTCAAGACTATGGGTCACTGGTTGCCAAGTAAATCCGATTGTCATTCACTAGGAAATGTTCAGGCTAAAGCTACCTATTTCGATGCAGCTTTAGTTCATGGTAACTCTCTCAAGTGTAGACATGAATATTAGAAGAATTGTGGGGGATTGTTGGAAATTCTTGCAATATTCATTAAATGATGGATGTTTATGTCTTTTTGACACTAGAGGTGCAAGAGAATATTGCAATCCTTAGGAGGGTTGCATCTCACCCCAAAGGGGTGCCCTTTTGGCACCCCTCCATGCCTTATAAAAGAGGCAATCATATCCAAAAAAGACATAGAACAAAAATCTGTTTTGAGTCTTCTGGTTTTGAGAGAGAATTCCTCATATTTTCCTAGTTCATATACTTGTCAATGAGTGCTCATTGGACAATAAGGAACCAAGTTATCCTGGGAGAACATTGGTCAATTGCGAATCCGTAAAGCACCTGTGACGGGACCAATAAGTTCTTAAGGACAGATAGAGATCTCGACTTGGATTCGTCATTGCATATTACAGGTTTTTTAATCTACAGTTTTATGTTTTAGGTTTTATGGTTTTTGGTATTTTCTGATTTGATTTGTTAATAGTATGTTGTTTTGATGTTTAAATGAGACTTATCGTTTTACAATTCCCTACTTATAAAGCACAACATTGAGCAGGAACTGTAGAAAAATATTATTTGTTCAGTTTACACCTAACCGGATCAAACAAAATTATTATTAGTAGTAGTAGTAGTTTTGGGGCTTTCATTCAAATTCTTCACTTTAGAAACATGTTAATTTCTCAATGTGAAATGCCCCCATCAAATTACTTGCATAAAAACACTAACTTTTTACGGACCCCTAACAAAGAAAATGCCAAACCGAGAACTTCATTAATGCAAAACGAAACATTAAAACCTTTCCAATTTTTATTTTATTTTATTTTATTTTTATTTTTTAAAACAGTGACAGATGTTGAGTGAGGAACGGACAAACCCGAGTGCAGCGGAAAATCCGCCCGAGATCAAATCGCGAGCGAATAAAATATATATATTTTTTTTTTTTTCGGCAGTCCTTAAAAATAGTGGTGTTTAAAAATTTTTAATTACAAACTTAAAATTTCCAATGCATTAAAACATTTTCATGTATTAAAAATTACCATAAGTCCATTAAAAATTTCAACACACTTTAATCAATTTATCAACTATTGACAAATTAAAATAAGCATCCTAATTTTTCCAACACTTGAAAATATTCCAAACATACTAAAATTAATTTTCAACATTTGAAAAAATTAATTCAAGCATACTATATAATTTCCAACTTTGAAAAAAATAATCCAAGCATTCAAAATTAACATATCAACTATATACTAATTTCAACACTTAAATGCTTGTAATTCCCCACATACATGCTACCAATTTATCCAACACTTCCATAACAATTTTTCTCAACTAAATTAATCAACAAATTGAACAAATAAATTCACAAATTAAATGTACCAACAAGCTTGTCAATTGATCCTTCCTTCAAGCTTTTCCAAATTTTCCAAGCTTTAAGCTTTCTCCAAATTCGACCAAATTAAGCTACTCAAGAACAAATCTTGGTGATCAAAATGTGGTTTGATCACTCAAGAGTGGCAACAAAATTTTCCCCAATTTAACTCTTAAAACCCTAGGGAAAAAATTAAGTTTCAAGAACACAAATCAATCACTAACTCTTAAAGATTAATGTATGGACTTAAAACAAGGTTTGGGTAATTATGGTGAGATTTTTGGCTTGATTTGATGAACAAAAACTGAAAAAATTCAGCCCTTATCTTCTATAAGGCTCTCGGCAGTGGCTATTCAAAAAAGGTGGGGTGGATCTTTTCTTGTTCATGCTCGGCAGTGGCAGTGAACAAAGAAGCAAAACCAAGTAAAAACAATTCATTTCTCTTGTTCATGGTTTCGGCAGTGAGTGGAGGTGAGGCAGAGTCAAAACCATTTTTCTTAACCTCTTTTTTGGCAGACAGCAAAGTGAGAGAGATATATCAAAAAGTTTTGTTTTTCTTTTCATTAATTAAAATTAAGAAAACAAACCCAAATCTTATAAACAAACCATGGTTCAAGAGAATCTTTTCCCTACACCACACAATTCAAAAAATTAACTCAACCAAAGTTAAATTATCTCACCAACCAAGGTAATTAAATTGCAATTAAAAGATTTTAGTTACTTTAACTAAAACATTCAATTACATTAACTAAAGTTACTTTAATTAATTAAAACCTTTATTTGTATAAACAAGTAACTAATTTCATATATTAATTTAACATTAAATTAATTTCACAAAATAATTACTAATTTAATGTAAATCAAATTTACATTTATTATACAATAAAAATTATATCAACTCTTGATATAAATTAATTAATTCAATTCATCTCATGAATTATCGGATCAAACAATTTAATTCTTAAAACCAAAAAAATACTTTGTCAACATTTGACGAAAGGTCGCCCTAGTGCTCAACGAGTAAACTCAATATAATGGAACTCTCTAGGCTCACGTATGTGTTGTTATTTATATATATACATATATATCTCATATACATGTATACATATTTCATGAAGGCCTGTCCACCTACAAATCATGACTAAACAACACGACACGTCGAACCATACAAGTCGAGGTTAAAACGCTAATGTATAATCTCTTCGTCATTAGCATTTCCAATTGAGTAAGGTTATAGTTATACTGTCAAAACCTTATCTACTCAATATATGAAATTTTTATCCTTATATTCCATTAATAAATAATATAGCAAAACTCTTTTGAATATTATTTATAATGTTAAAGAAACAATTTCTTCAACGAACTTTCGGCCAAAAGATTTCCGGAATATATTCTAAAAATTTCTGGAAACAAAATCCAACCATATGGACTGACGAATCCTCATATTAAACACACACCGATCTTCGTGAGCATCGGTCTATACCTAACAGTCATCCAGAGGCCAGACCATGAAAGGTCTCTGACATGCATGGTATCAGGCACAGAGGATCACTCACAAGACCACCGTGGTGTCTCAAGTCAAAGGACCACAATAACTACTCAACTCGAAAAGATAACTATTGACAATTTTATGTAATATCTATTAGTCATCTTTTATGAGTTAATTCAACATTCATTCAACTAATGAATATATGCATTTCTATACGAACTTCTGCTAAGCTCACAGTCTGTTGAGACAAACCATATGTCCATTACATATATAGACAATGCACTAGTCTTACTAATATAATGACCGACCCATGTCAATATATCTAGACTAGGAATAATTTATATTCGAGAGAATGCGTGATATTTCTCAACACCATTTGCAACTCTTGCAACTATATCACCATATGTAGTAACTCTCGGGTCTTTACTAAATTCATATAAGGTTCCGAGTGTAACTCGAAATCTCTAACTCTTAGAGTAATCTAACAATTAGATTTACATTATATAAATAAAGTAAGAGTTTTACCATATTAATAAATAAATAACCATGATAAAATAAATATTATATTGCATAAATATCAAATATTCATACAAAAAGTGAATGGTGCTCGATCACCATTTCCAACAATAGATTCCAAACAATTTAAAAAGAAACGCCGAGACATGCAATGGAATCAAATAAATGAAAAAAAATTAATTAAGTGAATATTTTATTCTTGAAGTTCACCTCAGCCTCAGGTAATAAAAAAACTATCAGATGAGTAAATGTTCATCGTCGAGTAAGATGATGACCCCTCCAACAACTGAAAACAAAATTATCAACCATTAATTTATATTGAAACTTGTAGACGTAGGGTACTTGAAAATAAAAAGCAAAGCAGATGATAGATATAAGAAGGCAAGGGACCGACATATTTAATAAATTTAATAGCAGCAATTTCATTTGACAATACTTTCACCTCTGAAAGTTGTGTGTTGTTACAAACTGATTTATAATCAAAAAATTGTAAAATTAGATGTTTCTCTAAAATTTGTAAGGGATAAGCACTCATTTTGTGAGAATATTAGTAAAAAGTTATTGGATATTGGAATTGAAAATCTAGTTACATAATAATAAGAAATTGGAATTCAAAATATTGTAATTACAGAGAACGGCTTGGAAAAAACATTAACTACTGAGAAAAATTAAATAGAAAGGACTTGTTGTGTTTTTTGGACTTTATAAATGTTGGACATAACTTACTCAAAATGTTTCTCAACTTCTCGCACATGTGTTTGCCCATCTTGCTAACTTCCTCCACCCATCCTCCAAGTTCCTGTGTTTTTGTCAACTTCCTCTAAGTGTTAACCAACTTCATGCTTAATTTACGTTGGTGGAGGAAAGTACGTTTGTGGAGGAAAGAGGAAAGAGGAAAGAGGAAAGGCTTGGATCCTAAATAATTTTCTGCTTAATTTTTATTTTTCATACTTAAAAAATAGTAATTAACTATTTGATTTTGAGATGTGATCCTGAAGTAACTGAGTTATAGGTTGTTCTAATTAGATTGAAATTATTATTTTTGGTGTAAACAAAAACAAAAATTAATTATTAAGGTCAGAGATGCAGATGATGAATTGATTGTTCAATTATTTGAATCAGGGAACATGAGATGATTAATCTCTGTTTAATAGACCCGGCCGGTTCCAGTTCTAAAATCAGAACCGAACCGAAACCTGAACAGTTTGGTTATGATTCCACATAATTTGGAACCATAACTTTAAGGTTCGGTTTGATTCGGAATTGGAACCAAACCAATTTTTTATTTTCCCCCTAGAAAAATACGAAATTGAACCGAATTTTCCGATTCAATTATACGCTGAAACCGTAATCGAGATTCTAAAATCGAAACGAACTGTGACCGAAATGGGGACACAAGTCCCTGTCACCTTTCAATGAGATATATTTACAATAAAATATAAAAAATTCACCGGTAAATTTATTGCATATTATACAAGCAGCACTTGAGAACTTACCCATATTTAGTTTGTTTGGAAAATAATTTATATTGGTTAAAAATTTATCTTGATTTATGAGTATAAATGATTATGATTTTAAATAATTTTTTCTTTTACATTTTTTCATTTTTGTTTAAAAAAATAAAAAGTACTCTATTGCTAATAATTTTAATTTATATATAAGAAAAGACGAGGGGGGGAAATGAGAACTACGTAAGATCCGTCCTTTTAAAAAGAGCTTCTAGAATCTAGATAATTTTAAAATATAAAAGTTGTATCTCAATGGCAAACGGCGTCGCTTAAAAAGTATTGTTAGAAGGATTCGGCTAAAACCCTATCAAAGCCGCAAAACTTTTAACACCAAAAGAAGCTATGACGGACCCGGCGGCTCCGCCATGGCTACACCTGATCTCCGCCTTTCTCGCCATGGAACCCTCAGACTCTCTCGTTTCCATCGCCAGGTACTCCTCAGCGCACGTCAGCCATTTTCGTTATTTTTTTTACTAATATTATTGTTCATAAAAATTAGGTCTGATTTTTTGATTGCTGTTAATTTTGAATGCAGATTATGCGGTGATGGATCAGTTACAGAGAAAGTGCAGAGGTTTATTTGGAATCATTGTATAACCAGAGCCGTGAGTTTTATCATTGTTGTTATTTCTAACCTAATAATTTTTGTTTGTTTTTGTTTTTCTCTCAATGAATTTACGATTTCCAAATATTGAATTTTTATGCAGCTTATTGTGTGCTTTTCAACATTCTGTTTTGCATTTAATTTATAAGATGTTTTCAAGGCACAGTTTGACAGTGTATATTGTTTTGGATTCAGAATTGGATTTGAAGAAAATAGGCATTTATATTTCTAATGCTAGTGAGGTTTCATTATGTGGATGGAAATAGGGTGCTACCAAAATCACTTTCTAAAAAAAAAAAAAAAGCATTTTCTTATCTGTTTAGTGTTTGGTTGAAATGGGTTAGCAAAGCACTTAAAAGTTCTTTTTTTGAGAAAACCCAGTAGATATTTTTCAAAAATTTATTTAATTGTCTTTCAGAAAACACCTTTCAGTGCTTTCTATACAAGCTATCCCAAACTTATTTGTTGATTTCTTAATATATTACTCGGTTCAGTTATGACTAATGCAGGTCGGGAAAGGTTATGCACCGTATTTGAGGAATTTTCTAAAGAAGGTCATTGTTGAAGTTGAGTCCAGTCATGGTGATGTTTTGGATGAAATTTATGAACAATATGCTGATATTATAACATCTTTGAAGGTAAATCTTGTAGCTGGAAGGTTGCGTATTGATTTTTCTTATTTGAGATTTGTGTTCTTTGTCATGCTTAAATTATGTTCGACAATTATTTTTTAGATTTTTTAATTTTTAACTTTTTTTTTGGCTTTTTAGGTTGATCAATTTGTTGAAAAAAGTGTGAGGGTCCGTAAAACAATTTCTTTTCTTTTTCCTGAAGGTAATTAGTATTATCCCTGTGATGTTAGTGTTTGGATCAGCACATAAGCTTAGTTGATGATTTGGTAATTCTAGGTTGTATTGATCTCCCAAGTTGTCCAAAGTCTAGGAAACTAATGGTTCCACTACAATGTTCCCTCAACATGTTTGAAGGAGATACTGGGTATGCTTCAATTTTATTTCCAAAAATTTAATATTGTTGCTATCTGTAACACATTAGTTCTTATTGGCTTACAGGTGTTCCATTTGGCCTGCCAGTCTTCTTTTGTCAGAATTTATACTTTCTTTCCCAGAAATATTCTCAAATAAATCTTGTTTTGAGGTATGATATTTGCTACATAACTTGCTTCCCATTTAAAATTACAAATTTTTGCCAAGGTCAATTAACCATCAATAACTTAAGCAAGTGCTTTTTGTGGATACAGCTATTTACTAAATTTTTGGACAAATATTTAGTTGTATAAAAAAATGGAAGCCTGGCTTTTCCACTTCACTATGTGTTTTGTATTTGTATATCCTAAAAGAGTTATTTTTATTCCTCTCCTGTGGATGTTTGTGGAATGATATTTTTGTTAGGTTTCCAATACTCTAAAGTTTTTGTTTTCTGATTCTCTCTCTTTTTGACTTTTACAGGTTGGTTCAGGTGTTGGTTTGGTTGGAATTTGTCTTGCTCATGTAAGAGCTTCAAAGGTTTGTTATTCAAATCTCATGCATATATCTTTATATTTTCGTCTTCTAAGGATTGTTGGGGTTTTATAAACTTTGAAGGAATATGGAGCAATTACGAAGGGTTCCTTCTAAAATTGGTTGTTTCCATAGTTTATGCTCCAAAAGTGAATTGGCTTCTGATGACTACACGGTAAAAGCTTGACTGTGTGGACAGATACGGGCCAAATATTTTATCTACTTTTGGTATACCTATTATGATGATACTTTTGAAGAACTATATGGCTCTTGTTACTTGACAGACCTCATATTTAGTAAAGGAACCTCATATTTAGTGCAAGGTTTACTGCTACCTCACTTCGAGTTTGCCGAACATGTATGTCTATTCATTGCTATCTTGTTATGTGGAATAGTTTGCATAAGACTATATGAGTTATTGCTGTATGCAAATCACAGACTTATTGCTCTTAGGAATTCGATCTATTGATGTGTGTCAATATTTTTGCCATACCAAGTGGCAGCATTAAGCATGTCAAGTTTGTTACAGCGGATTCTTTTGTGCTTACCACAATGTTGATGTATTCAATTATGCATTGCAAAATTGGAATCTTAGAGTGGAGGCAGGTGCCTTTATTGGCATTTATTTATGGTGTCATTATAAAATACTGTGCATCAAACTTTGATGGGAGTCGTAAACATTACTTGCTGCAACTTTCCTGAGGGACCAAGCTGAAAGGTTATTGGGAACAAAGTAATTATAAGCAATGTTTTCTATATCAGTCTAACTTGTGATGATGCCATTTGGGCGTCATCTACATTGTGATATGCTGCAGTTTAGTTACAGAAGTTCAGTTTGATTGTTAGTCGATGTCTTATTCTCATGGATCTTCTTTTGGATGAAGTGCAAATGGAACTTTATTTATTTTCAATGAGTACCCTGGCTGTTCACCATCCATTACTATTGTTTTGAACACACTTCATACAGGTGACGTTGACAGATGGCGACCTGTTAACTCTGTCTAACATGAGGTCTAATTTGGAGTTGAACCAGCTAAGCACTGCTACTTGTTTGTTAGAAAGCTTTATTGAAGATCCAAATGTGGTAAGCTTTGGTTATAAGAATTTCATTGTCCTAGCCATTTTCCTTTCTATGTAGGTGTCTAGGTGATTGTCTAATTTCTGAGTTCTGCAAATGGAACTTAATTTTTCATTGCCCTAGTCATCAAGATGCTGTAGACTACTAGGATAGGTTTTTATTCTCTGTTTTCAGAACAGTTTGTACTTCTTATCTATCAAATATGAACAAATGGAAATTGAACCAAAATTTGGTTGCATTGAGGATAAGAGGTCATTCTGGGAATTATATGGAAGTCAAATAAAGCCTCGTGTAATAAAAAAGAAAAGGGTTATGTAGCAGTTAATGATGAAATTAACTGTAAATTTCAGGTAGAATGTGTCCATCTGCCTTGGGAATCTGCTTCAGAAAGTGAGATTCATGTCTTTATGCCAGAGATCATGTGAGTGTTTTAGCCCTCTTATATTTTATATTTTTCTGACTGGTTTTTAGCTGCCATGCATGTATGAGACAAGGCTATTGAGGTTGTATACTCATATCCATACGTTGATTATTCTCTTTGCCGTTGTATCAAATGTTGAATTAATGGTGGGATACCATGTTAGTTTATTTGGGAGTAATTTATGTGTTTCACCCATTTGTTATTACATTCAGTGTGATTTTTCGTGTCTTCCTGCAGTCTGGGTGCCGATGTACTGTATGATCGATCATGCTTCCCTGATCTTGTTAGAGTACTAGCCATTCTCTTGAATCCAAGGGAATCACATTCCCCTTCACAGAAAGAGAGTTCCAAGGGCTCTGCGCCGGATATTAAATGTAATACTAATTATTCTAATGATAGTGGAATTGATTCCTGCAACAGACCTACAAACGCTGTAACAAGCGAAGACCCAGTCGCTTATATTGCAACAGTAATTCGGAACATTGACACCTTCGATTATTTTCTCTCATTGGCGGAGCAGGCAAATCTCTCTATCACAGATCTAACAGAAACAAAACCGCCCTTCAATTTGCTTCCTTATATGCAGTCATACGATCGATCAAATATGAGATTGCTTACTGTCTCGCGCAAGACATAATTGTATTCATTTCCTTCCAATTAGTCTTTCCCTCAACCCAGAGATAAGGGCTTCTTGTCTGAATTCTCTTCTGCTGAGTGTTTTAACTTTCATTGCTGTTTTTTTTTTTTGTGTTTTTTGTTTTTTGTTTAATGTTTTATGATTCTGTTATCTTAAGATATGAGTCATGAGATTTTGTAATGTAACAATTTTAAAAAGGTTTTTTGATTCCTATCTTAAAAAGGATATTGTAGCTTATTCAGTTTTCATTAGCTGACAAATAATTTCTATTTATATAACCAACCCACCAATAATATTCGACACCTATCTTTATGAAAAGATAGGATCTTCGTTGATGATAATGATATATGATAATAAATGAGTGCCAATAAATAAAATTTACAGCTGGCATCTCAGATCTCACTTTTTTTTTTTTGAAATATAAAAATTCATTCATACATAAAATGTAATTACATACTCATAAAAATTTGAAATTAAACTTATGATATCCTAATATTCAAGTTTAGTAATGTGTTATGTGTTTTTCGTAATCAATAAATATACATATTCACATCTGTAAATTATTTAGGGATAAGAGGAATTACAGGACCGGCTTTATCTCCCTACGGGCTTGGTCTCCCTACCTCAGCCTCTATATTTTGAAGTGAACGCATTGTACATATGCGCATCTCAGATCTCACTTATAATTAGGAGATATGGTAGTAACACGTAAATATTTATTTCTCTCTGTATGTGTTTGGTGATTGTTTTTATTTTATTTTTATTGTAAATGGAACAATATATATCATTTATTAAATAAAAATCACATCATTGAATCAATACAAAGTAGATTTGGTAGGTTTTCAGAGTTCATGCGCAGCTAAAATCATGTTCAGTAACAGGGAAAAAATTTATTTTTCATGAATAATAAAATCCGGATCCGTATTTTTCTAGTACATTAATAACATAAATATAGATATGGATCTTTATAAATCACGATTCTTTGTACCACGATCTTCCTCGACTTATCTCCTCACCTATAACGGCACGTGTGAGCGTAATTACGAAAAACACTTTAATTTATTGAAGAATCCGTGTACTCAGCACATGAGACGAATCCTGGGTGCTATTTTTTTTTTAGTTTTCTCAAAATCAAAAGAAAGAAAAAATAAAAAGAAAACTCTTTCTATTAATTTTTTCCAGCAGCCACCTTTATTTCTTTTGTTGTTGTTCTTTTGATTTTAATCAAAATCTCAACCTGCTCTTGTTTGTGTGCTTTTTGTTGTTGATCAAAAGTGATATAAAAAAATCCTTTTCACACAGCACACGTTTTTCACTTTTAAAAAAGAATTTGTTTCTCTTCATAAACTTTTATTAATTTTGATTTTCAAAAAATCAAAATAAAATCCTTTAATATTTATCTTATAAATTATAAAAGATAATTCATTAAAAATAATATTAAAAGTTTTCAACTTTTGAAAGTATTATCTCATTAAATTACAATTTAATTAATCAAATTAATTAAATATTAATTTTCATAATATAATAAATAGATACATTATCTATTGATAAATATATTAGGATAGTCTTTGTCATAATTTCCAAACAAGAGTCATAATTATTTTATATAATTCACAATTATTTTTCTTCGCAATTATTATCGTTCGAACAGTGATAGAAGACGACGAGGTGACCGATGAACCTATAATTTTAAGCTCCAATAATTTCGTCGATTAATTATAAACTCTTTTATTAATCAAACGAAATTATTAATTCTGTAGTAACTCTACTAAATACCCAAAATTGCACTCTCAGAATTATAGAATTAATTACTCAAAGTATTCGTCCATTGATATAGTCATTACCTATGCAGTGATCCTTCAAAACAGATTCGTAAATGAGCTAAGTATAAAAAATCTGTTAACTTCTCCAATTACATCTTTATCATTGACTTCCATTAGTTCTCAAGTGAACAATTGTGGATGCTGGATTTCGGCCGAGGTCCACAATCAGAATTTATAGATTGGGGGCACTAGCGATCCTGCAAAACAAATGTAGAGTGAGCGGGAGTAGACTGCCCACCGGTGTGGTGGGTGCCGGGGGCACTCCGACGCTCAAGTCAGTAGTATGAAATGAGATGTAAATGAGTAAAAGTGAAAGCAAAGTTTGTTGTTACCTTGACCTCTTTGGGTGGCCGTGAAGGCGGTGACAAGTGTTTAAAGGAATTGAGAGCTCATAGGGTTTATGTCAGAGAACAGAAACTTGTATGAGATAGGTCAAGCTCTCCCCCATGTATGTTGTGTTACGTATCCTTTTATAAATTGAAGGAATCATCCATGTAGCTGTCAGATGAGCTGTTTATGAGACCCACAATGTGCTGTGATTTCTGGCAATGGGGCCTATCACATGCTTATTATTTCTGCTTTCGGTGGGAGGATAATTTGCATGTGGAAATATATTCTTTGTTGGGGAAAATAGAGAAACGGTTGGTGAATAATTAAATGGGTTTGTCCTTTTGTTTTTGTAAATGGTTTAGAGTTTAATGGGCTGAGTTATCGCTTTGGGCCTCACCTGGTGTTGAGTTCGAAGTGAAATGATAGTTTTTCCCTTGGCCCAAATTTGGCTCATACAGTTTGTCACATACTCTATAAGTCAAGAAGTTTTTTATTTGGAGAGTATTTTTATGCATGTCGTACGAAACATGATATGTAAGAGTACCTCTCAGAATTCTAGGTACTTTTCTTTTTATCTTCTGGGTTTAATATCTTCTATTCGTGAGGACAGAAGAGCTGCATATCTTTTCAAGTTGTCTGGTCAAAATGTAGTCCATGTCATGAACTCGACTCGACATGAGTCTATGAGGGATGTCCCCGGTCGACTGAACCAGATGAATGTCAGGATAATCTCCATACTACTAGTCAAGGACCAATGGAGTCTTCAAATTTTTCTAAACTATATGAAGGTCATGTGTTGAACTCGACTCTACATGAGCCATGTGGAATGTTCCCAGTCGACTGAACCAGATGAAGGTTCATGAGTTATTTCACACGACATGTGTCATCTGGACTGTAGGAAGTCCATGTATTCATTTGACTCGACATGAGTCTATGGGGATGTCCCTGGTCGACTGAACCAGATAAAGGTCAGGACAATCTCCATACTACTGGCCAAGAACCGGGAGAGTCTTCAAATTTTTCAAGACCAGAAGAAGGTCATGTGTTAAACTCGACTCTACATGAGCCATGAGGAATGTTCCCAGTCGACTGAACCAGATGAAGGTTCAGGAGTTATTTCACACAACATGTGTCATTTGGACTGTAGGAAGTCCATGTTTTCATTTGACTCGATATGAGTCTATGAGGGATGTCCCTGGTCGACTGAACCAGATGAAGGTCAGGATAATCTCCATACTATTGGTCAATGACCATAAGAGTCTTCAATTTTTCTAGACCAGATGAAGGTCATGTGTTAAACTCAACTCTACATAAGACATGGGGAATGTTCCCAGTCGACTGAACCAGATGAAGGTTCAGGAGTTATTTCACACGACATGTGTCATCTGGACTGTAGGAAGTCCATGTCTTCATTTGACTCGATATGAGTCTATGGGGATGTCCCCGGTCACTGAACCAGATGAAAGTCAGGACAATCTCCATACTACTGGTCAATGACCATGAGAGTTTTCAAATTTTTCTAGACCAGATGAATGTCATGTGTTAAACTCGACTCTACATGAGCCATGAGGAATGTTCTCAGTCGACTGAACCAGATGAAGGTTTAGGAGTTATTTTACACGACATGTGTCATCTGGACTGTAGGAAGTTCATGTCTTCATTTGACTCGACATGAGTCTATGGGGGATGTCCCCGGTCGACTGAACCAGATGAATGTCAGGATAATCTCCATACTACTAGTTAAGGACCAGTGGAGTCTTCAAATTTTTCTAAACCATATGAAGGTCATGTGTTGAACTCGACTCTACATGAGCCATGGGGAATGTTCACAGTCCTGACTCTCATGGTCCTACAGTCCAGATGACACATGTCGTGTGAAATAACTCATGAACCTTCATCTGTAGGACCATGAGAGTCAGGACAATCTCTATACTACTGGTCCAGGACCATGAGAGTTTTCAAATTTTTCTAGACCAGATGAATGTCATGTGTTAAACTCGACTCTACATGAGCCATGGGGAATGTTCTCAGTCGACTGAACCAGATGAAGATTTAGTAGTTATTTCACACGACATGTGTCATCTGGATTGTAGGAAGTCCATGTCTTCATTTGACTCGACATGAGTCTATGAGGGATGTCCCCGGTCGACTGAACCAGATGAATGTCAGGATAATCTCCATACTACTAGTCAAGGACCAGTGGAGTCTTCAAATTTTTCTAAACCATATGAAGGTCATGTGTTGAACTCGACTCTACATGAGCCATGAGGAATGTTCCCAATCGACTGAACCAAAGGAAATTCATGAGTTATTTCACACGACATGTGTCATCTGGACTGTAGGAAGTCCATGTCTTCATTTGACTCGACATGAGTCTATGGGGGGATGTCCCCGGTCGACTGAACCAGATAAAGGTCAGGACAATCTCCATACTACTAGCCAAGAACCAGGAGAGTCTTCAAATTTTTCTAGACCAGAAGAAGGTCATGTGTTAAACTCGACTCTACATGAGCCATGATGAATGTTCTCAGTCGACTGAACCAGATGAAGGTTCATGAGTTATTTCACACAACATGTGTCATTTGGACTGTAGGAAGTCCATGTCTTCATTTGACTCGATATGAGTCTATGGGGGATGTCCCTGGTCGACTGAACCAGATGAAGGTCATGATAATCTCCATACTATTGGTCAAGAACAATAAAAGTCTTCAAATATTTCTAGACCAGATGAAGGTCATGTGTTAAACTCAACTCTACATAAGCCATGGGGAATGTTCCCAGTCGACTGAACCAGATGAAGGTTCATTAGTTATTTCATACGACATGTGTCATCTAAACTGTAGGAAGTTCATGTCTTCATTTGACTCGATATGAGTCTATGGGGATGTCCCCGGTCACTGAACCAGATGAAAGTCAGGACAATCTCCATACTATTGGTCAAAGACCATTAGAGTTTTCAATTTTTTTCTAGACCAGATGAATGTCATGTGTTAAACTCGACTCAACATGAGCCATGAGGAATGTTCTCAGTCGACTGAACCAGATGAAGGTTTAGGAGTTATTTCACACGACATGTGTCATCTGGACTGTAGGAAGTTCATGTCTTCATTTGACTCGACATGAGTCTATGGGGGATGTCCCCGGTCGACTGAACCAGATGAATGTCAGGATAATCTCCATACTACTGGCCAATGACCAGAAGAGTCTTCAAATTTTTCTAGACCAGATGAAGATCATGTGTTAAACTCGACTCTACATTAGCCATGGGGAATGTTCTCAGTTGACTGAACCGGATGAAGGTTCATGAGTTATTTCACACGACATGTATCATATGGACTGTAGGAAGTCCATGTCTTCATTTGACTTGGCATGAGTCTATGTGGGATGTCACCGGTCGACTGAACCGGATGATTGTTCAAGGTACACTTCATACGACGGGGAGTCTTCGATGTCGTCTGGACTAGGAGTAGTCCAGGTCTTCAACTATGTCATATGACATTGCTTGCAAATTTCAAAATCACAATCATGGTAAGTAAAGAAATGAGAACATTGATACATGTCGTCTGGATGATTTGTCGAATGGACTAGTCAATGGCTCTTTAATTTAAAAAGTATACTCTGTTTGACTGAAACAATGAGAGATCTTCTACTTGTTTGTTGTGTCGACTGGGAAGAAGGTTGATAATGACGTCCCATACGGAGGACGTTTCATTGTCTTATGTTTCAAGTCGACCATACATGTTGATGAAGGTAAAATGGAGTCTACAGATAAGAAAGTTTTCATTCTACTGTACTTGAAGAAGGTACATCAGAGTCTACACTCCACATGACCAGATGAAGGTCCAAGAAAGTCTACACACTCCATTATACCTGATGAAGGTACATGGGAGTCTACACTCCAAATAACCCGATGAAGGTCCAAGAAAGTCTACACACTTCATTATTCATGATGAAGGTACATGTGAGTCTACACTCCATACATAATGAAGATCCACGAGGGTCTTCATTCCTCATTCTACAAGATCTAACATGGGTCAATGAGGGTCTTTACTCTACTAGACTTGATGAAGGTTTATGAGGGTCTTTCCTTCTCATACTACTAGACTTGATGAAGGTCCATGAGACTACTGTCGAATGGGCTATCAAATGGACCTGATGAAGGTCCATTAAGGTCATCACTCATTCTCCTGATGAGGATTTATGAGACTATCGTCGAATGGACTTGTCGAATGGACTTGATGAAAGTCCAAAGAAGTCATCATTCACTCTCCTAGGCCTGATGAAGGCCCATGAGACTACGGTTGAATGAAGTTGTCGAATGGATCTAATGAAGGTCCAAGGTCATCACTCAATATACTAGACTTGAAGAATGTCCATGAGACTACAATAGAATGAACTTGATGAAAGCCATCAATGTCATCTCTATTCTACGAGACTACTGTCGAATGGAACTGACGAAGGTCCATGAAGCTATGGTCGAATGAACCTGATGAACTTCCATGTGAATCTTCATTCAACCTGACCTGAGGAAGGTCATGAGACTACAGTCGAATGAACCTGATGAAGGTTCATGAGGCTATGGTCGAATGACCTTTAATGAAAGACATTACTCATCACTCTTCTATGAGACTACTGTCGAATGGATTAAACTAATGGACTTGATGAAAGTCCAAGGTCATCATTCTTGTTTCTACTAGACCTAAGAAAGGTCAAAGAGGGTTTCACTCTTCATACTCCAATCCTCAATCTACAGGACCTAACAAAGATAAGTGAGGGTCCATGGTTGAATGGACCTTGTGGAAGTCTAAGAATAATTTTCACTCTACCTAACGTGATGAAGGTTGGACGATTGGACCGAAAGGAGGTCCAAGAAAGTTTTCATTCTACCTGACCTGATGAAGGTGAGGAGACTACGGTCGAATGAATCTGATGAAGGTTAATGGGGCTCTTCCAATACTTTTTACAGTTTATGGAAATCTATAAATGTAGTCTAGAGTGGATGATAATCTCCATACTTAGTGTGGAGATGATTATCTTCATATGTAGTATGGAAGAGATAGATGCCTATCAAGGTCATTACTAATTATACAATACCTGAAGTAGGTCTATTGATGAGTGATAAATGTATCACTATTTCCCACTCATTTAACTTAATATTTTGTATAGTTTCTTGAGTTTTGTGAATATTTTGATATGTTTTGTGTTATTTTGCAGATAAATAAAGTTTCAGGACATTCTGGAGGTGATTTGGAGCAAAACTGTGAAATTTGGTGAAATTTGGCAAAAATGATATTTTGGTAATTTTGGGCGTCCCGACACAAAGGGTATTTTGGTAATTTTGGACATCCCGACACCGAGGGTATTTTGGTAATTGCACCACCATGCCACGTGTCAAAAATTCAACGAGCCGTCTTTTTTAGCACACCATGCCACGTGTCGAAAATTCAGCGATCCAAAAAAATAATAATAATTAAATAATAAAATAATAAAAATCAGAAAAATAATAATAATAAATTAGATTTTTTTTGCCTATAAATAGATTTCGAATTTTTAGTTTCAAATGTACCAAATCTTCTGTAAATACTTATATAATAGAGAGTTCTTCATATTTTCTTCTTTTATTCAGTTTTATTTACGCTTTGTAGTAGTAATTCTATTCTTCCATGAGGGGGTAACTCCTACATGCTGTGGTAATAAGGTAATACTTTTACTTTTGCTATTTAGATTAATCTCCCTTAAAAAAATAATATATAAACTATTTAAAATCTGAATTAATAAAGGATACCGCCATTTTCGGACGGTTGGTTATTAAATTTAATCTGGTTAAACCTGACTTAATGAGGATACTGCCATACTGGACGGTTGGTTTAAGTTTATATTTCTGTTCCGCCTTATGGCTGGTATATTTGAATTTGACTTAATCAGGATACCGCCATTCTGGACGGTTGGTTTAAAATATCACAAGATTATATATTATTTTATGGGAGATATCTAAATAGTGAATAATAGAAGTTAATTTCTTTTACCTTAGCATTTCTTTTTATTACTTTTCAGCAATTTCATTTTATGTCTTTTAAGTTTATATCAGCTTTAGTTATGTGTTGTAACTAAATTAAATATCTAGGGTTGTGATAAAATCTAATATTACCGATTTAAAAAAGGGTTAGATTATAGTTTGGGTAACTAAAAGAATTATTTGTTGAGTCATAACCTTAATGCCTTTTTATTAACTGATCACTAATAAAATTGATTAGATAAAACTTAAAATGAACTAGACATAAGGATTTTAAGTTTAAGACCTTAGTCTCAACAACCCACGATCTTCCTTAAGGATATATAACCCTTTAATAGATTTCCTTACAGGATAGGAATATACCTGTCGGGCGGGAGTAGTCATAATTGGAACTTAACCTTAATGAATCTAGGTAATTTAATTGACATAGACATATGGTTCAATTGGATTATAACTAGGTATTTGTAAATGATCATTCGAAAGAGGCTTTTACATAATTTAGTGTTCCAGATTAATAATTCAATAATTTACCCAACTATGATTTAACTACTTCATCTTTTTAAAGATATTAGAAAGAATCACAACCCTAGATCTTTGTGTTTTTATTATTTTCCTTAGTATTTTCTTTTGTTTATTTTATGTATTTTAGTTAAAGAAAACCACAATCAACCAAACAATCAATTCCCTTCTCCCTCAATTAGATATTTGTAAATAAATAGTATCAACAATTAATAACAATAGTAGGAATTAAGTCCTCGTGGGATCGATATTTTATACTACTTGAACGATACGTGCGCTTGCGTTATACGTGTGTGTTTACGCCGGTCATCTATGATACTACAATGGAATGAACTTGATCAAAGTCCAAATGAATCTTCATTCTACCTATCCATGAGACTATTGTCGAATGGACCTGGCAAAGGTCCATAAGACACGGTCGAATGAACCTAATGAATGTCTATGAGAATCACCACTCTACTAGACCTGGTGAAGGTCCAAAAGAATTTCCATACTACCTAACCTGATAAAGTTGGTCGATTGGACCTAAAGGAGGTCCAAGAAAGTTCTTCACTCGACTAGGCATGATAATAGATTCCCTATGTAGTCTGGAGTTGGTGGTATTAAATCAACGTAGCATTGAGATGATAACTAACCTTTGATTTAGTCTGGAGGAGTTGACAATCATTCCAAGTAGTCTGGAAGAGATTGGAATTTTTCATGTAGCCTGGAGTTGATAGCCACTCACATGGTCGTATGGATAATATGACAATCAATCAGTTTTGTTGCTTTAGATTTATATTCATGCTACAAAAGTGAGGTTCAGTTGTGAGTGGATGATAGCTTCATCTTTCTAGTTTTTCTCTTTCACATAGGATCGATTCATGAACCATACAAGCATAGGCACATTTATCATTGGTTGCCAAGGTTCATGGCCTGGACTATCCACAATGAGTCTACTGTATGCCATCACTTGATATGAGTGATGGAATACAAGACAAATAAGACCTGCTTATAGTCCAATAACATGACCACCACTTCAATTTGTTGAGTTACTGGTATCCACATTTGGTTCATCAGCCATTACTTGTTTGCCTCAGTTCACTCTACATGAGTCTACTGGATAGACATCACTTGTATCCTTTTGCCAGCGTCCACACTATAATATACCCATTCATTTATGGGTCCCACTGTGGCATGAACATCCCCCATGAACCGTCATTCTGTATTCAATTAAAAAGTCTTCATTTCAGATAAACATAGCGTGTGGCAGCTTCAAAATAGCCGAGTGGTAGCTGCTCATGGAGTGAGGGCTATATTTTTGGATGACAGGCTATGGGTTTTTTGTAGTGTGGTAGTGTGGGGAAAGGTGGTGTGTGGCAGTATATGCCAGCTGCTTGGTTGCAGGCTTTTGTTTTTATAATGAACAAAGTTTGAGACCTAATATATGATTTGTACATGGCCCACGCGCTATTCTTGTTTTAGTCAAAGTTATGGGGCTGCTTTCTTCTTTTCTTCTTTCATTACTTCACTTTCTCTTTTCAAACTGGCCCCACCTTGCTTTCATTTTTTTCTTCTTTTGGTCAAAATCTTCTTTGTTTTCTTTTTAATCTTCGCTCTCTGCCAATTCCCTATTCTTTAGTGAAACAACAAAGCAAATCCGAGCCCACCTTGCTTTCCTCTTTTTCTTATTTTGGTCAAAGTTTTTTTTTATCATGCCAATTTCTTCTTCTTTAGTCAAGCAACAAAGCAAATTCGGGCCCACATTGCTTTCCTCTTTTTCTTCATATCACGTGGACCTTCTCTTTTAATTAATTTTCTCTGGCTTCGAAAGCTTCTGAGGCTTTTTAAGTTTGCTTTCGGTTTTTCTGGCTTTATCTGGGCTGACATGTTGAGCCGAAAAGTTTTTTTTTTTTTTTTGTAGCTTGGGGTAGTTGGCCTCACTTTATCTCAACTATTTGTTGCTTATGAGGTTTCTTTTGTAGAGTGAAACTTTTCTTCGGCACCCACATGTAGCTTGATGGAAGGAATCTAGAGCATTGAGCACCTTTAGCTTTGGACTGCTTGCAATTCTTATTGGAGCGTATGATTTTTTTTTACCTGCCTCTTCATGGATCATTTTGGCCTAACTTTCAAGAAAAATTTATAGCATGCTTGATTTTTTTTTTGGCAGTCTGCGTACGACTATGGACTACATTGGTATAGTGCTTCATGCAAGTGTAGATGGCAACTACGCATGTAAACTGTGGTTGTGTCCAGCTTCTTTCTTGTGTAAGAGACCATAATTGGCTTAGACAGTGAGTTTTCGCGTAGTCTGAAGGAGATGAAAAACTTTTCTTATAGATTGGAGGAGATGACAATCCTTCCACGTCATCGGGAGGAGATAACAATCCTCTTTGCATCGCGTGAAGCATATGACACACCTTTCATATCATATGAAGAAGATTGGAATTCATCCCTGTCGTATGACGAATATGGCTTTTCTCCCACGTTTTTGGGAGCTGATGATTTATAGGGAAAAAATGTTGAAATTATCTCGATTTGGATTTTCCTTATTGGTAGTTTGCTCCAGGTAGACTGGAGATGATTACTCCAATATTTCCATTCACATGGAAGATATGTCTTGCCGTGATAGGTCGGCTGAAGAAATGTGATGGTTTCTTTGGTGATTAAATGGATAGTCATTTGATGGTGAATTTTCACTTGCCATATTCTCAAATGCTCCTAAGAAATTGGGTTGATAAGATAGTTGAAATGAGTTGTAGCTTCACGCCTTTGAGTGGCTTAAGAAAGAATTATGTTCCAGATACTATTGGAGATTAGTACTGGAGTTTTATATTGATCATTTTTTATCTTTCATTGATTGTAACTGTTTTGTAGAGTGGCTAATTGTGCCACCACAGATGGTGTATGTCTGTTGCACGAAGCTATGAATAGTTATGTTTGTAAGGATTGTAGACTGATGGGGTATTTGCTTGCTATGAATCGCTAAGGCCCCACGGTGGGCGCCAAATTATGGATACTGGATTTCGGCCGAGGTCCACAATCAGAATTTGTAGGTTGGGGATACTAGTGATCCTGCAAAACAAATGTAGAGTGAGCGGGAGTAGACTGCCCACCGGTGTGGTGGGTGCCAGGGGCACTCCGACGCTTAAGTCAGTAGTATGAAATGAGTAAAATGTGAAAGCAATGTTTGTTGTTACCTTGACCTTTTTGGGTGGTCGTGAAGGCGGTGACAAGTGTTTAAAGGAATTGAGAGCTCAGAGGGTTTGTGTCAGAGAACAAAAGCTTGTCTGAAAGAGGTCAAGTTCTCCCCCCATGTATGCTGTGTTACGTATCCTTTTATAAATTGAAGGAATCATCCATGTAGCTGTCAGATGAGCTGTATATGAGCCCACAACATGCTGTGATTTCTGGCAATGGGGCCTCTCACATGCTTATTATTTCTGCTTTCGGTGGGAGGATAATTTGCATGTGGAAATATATTATTTGTTGGGGAAAAGAGAGAAAAAATTGGTGAATAATTAAAGGGGTTTGTCCTTTTGTTTTTGTAAATGGTTTAGAGTTTAATGGGCTGAGTTATCGCTTTGGGCCTCACCTGGTGTTGAGTTCGAAGTGAAATGACGGTTTTGCCCTTGGCCTAAATTTGGCCCATACAACAATTAATTCATAACTTTTATGAATTTACATGCTAATCTTCCAGGTCCTGATCTAACAAACAAGAGAATCTTATGATATAAGAGTCTGCTAAATACAATGAATTAAGATCATCATATATATAACCATCATTATGATAAAATTGATGTTCTTTATTTAACGAAAATTATTAGAACTTTTCAATTTTATCTGGTCATGTCCAATATAATCTTATTATATAAAATACATTCATTTCTATGTCTCTACATAATATAGTATGAATAGAACTATATCATTCATAATGTAATAAACTGTATTTATGACTTTAGATTTGAAGATTCTCAACTCCAAATCATAGTCATGGACAAATTTTGATTATTACTCTTTAAATTTTATCCATGCATATATGTATGCAACATTTTACATACACATCTATGTTTAATTTAAAGCTACACAAATAATCACGAAATTTTCATGAATTTTATAAAGCAAATCAAAATGCATACATGGAATAAAATCGAATCATAAATTTATTAATCAATCATGTTTTGAACGCATTTACTTGTCGGGCATAAAAATCCCAACATAATAATAATAATAATAATTTTTTTTTTACAGTGATATAAAAATCACATCATTGAATACAAAATAGGGTTATTTGAAGTTATGTTATAGGTACTGTGATTTAAAATATTAAATTTTACTGTTAAATTTATGATAAAATACTATTTTACTACTATTTTATCAAAAACATAATTGACCATGGAGGTCAACTAAGTCAACTAACAATCAATTAATGAAAAAATAGTAAAATTTTAGATTTTAGATTTATTTTGCTATAGGTTTAATAGTAAAATTTAATATTTTAAATTTAACATTACCTAATTTTTTTAAAGTAAATACTACTAACTTTATTAAAATATAACCCCAAAAAAAAAAGGATTTATAAAAATTTAATTGCTATGAAGCCCCATATAAGCTAAAGTATATGCCATCATGATTCAATAAAGGACACATCAACAGCGAAAATGACACAACAATCAAATATTTCAGGAATAAACCTAGATCATCAATCTATCTATTTTTCATTCATAAATAAAAAACGATCAACACATAATAAAAAATTAGAACACAAAAGTATATTGTTCACGAAGAGTTCACAAGTCTGTTTTTCTTATCTTCTCTAGCCTCAAAAAAATCTCATATCAAAAGTATGATGGGTTAGAGTGAGATTTTTTATAGGATTTTATATTTATACTTTCCACTAAAAAGTCTCACACAATTACACATATAAAAAAAAATCATTCAAAATTAACAAGTTTTTTAATACCATAAGACTTTTTATTATTTGTTTAAAGTTCTGATTTGGATTTGGACACCCTATTTAAAAAGTCCTAATAGTCTTAATGAAATACCACAAAATTTTTTAGATTATTTAAAAGTCTTAATTGAATACCACAAGACTTATTTAACTCAAAATAGTCTTTTAAAATTTCAATTCAATACACCCAATAAATATAAGAACAATAGAATTGTATCGCGCTTAACAATACCAAAGCCTGATTGAATTAAAAATTTCCCAATTAATTTTGAAATCTAACCCTCTTAAAATTTTGAAATTTTAATGACCATTTTAAAGATATAAATTTTTAAATTTAGCTTCATCTTAACTTCTAAAATTATAATACCTCCTTAGTTTTCTTATCATTTATTCCTAAAATTTAATACCGGCTCCATCCCTATTTGGAATCACTCTCCAACCATATCTTATAAAATCATGTGTGCGCAAGTAATAGTTCTTTATAAAATCGTACGAACTAACATATTAACGTTGAATATATATACTAAAAGGATGTTTATGAGTGTCTCTACTTAATTTTTATTTTTTAATTTTTTCACTTTACAACTAAAGTCACCACTAAACATATAAACCAACATAATTCAATTATATAATCCTTACATAGTTTGGAGATATAATTTGTATCATTACCGTGTTAAACATGATTAACAAAACCAATTAATATTAGACAATTAGAACTAAATATAAAATGTGGCTGATTAAGTTCCAAACAGAGGTTTTTTAAGAAAGGATTTTATAATTTTTAAAAGTTTAATTTATAAATTTAAAATGATATTTTTTATTATTTATTTAATACTAATAATAATTGAAAAAAATTTAAGTGAATCGGCTGACTCCTCTAATTTACAAAGAGACTTCCCCTCATCTCATGTTCCAAAATAAACAATCAACAAAGAAGATTATATACAAATTGCGTGATCTTGGTTGTATCTAATTCATTTTTAAACGCTTTTGACATTTCATCATTAAAGTTTCGAGCTGGCGATAAACTTTTTATTTTCAGAAAAATTTTTTGGCAATCCAACTTAAAACTCTCACACCAGTTGACTCTGTTGTCATCACTCATCATCAAGAAATGGCAGAGAAAGAGATAGAGGTGATCCATTCATGGTCAGCTCCAAGATCACTCAGTACTAGCCTCATGTACTCTTTTGCTCAGGTTACAATTACTTCACTCTTTTCAAATTCAACTTCTTATTTTCTCATCTGGGTGTCTATATATTTATATTTTTTGACTTCCCCATGTGTATTTATGTTCTTTGTTGATTCATGATTTATGGTTTGATTTTATGAAACTGCAGCTTATTGGGTATTGCTTGCTATATATCCTGCTTTGATATTTGATGAATTATAGTTGGTATAGAATAGTCGTGAAATTAACTTGCTTTTTAAATTCCGGGTTTGCTATTATTCTAAAATATTTTGATAATATTTTGCTGATATTTTTCGTTTTTCAATAATTTTTACTTTCTTTCTTTACTTATGTAAGAGTTTGTATTGTGCTTTTTTTTCGTAGAGGGATGACATGGAAATGCTTGATGAACCTCTTTATGGAGCTTTTCTTAGGGTAACAGGAGTTGATCGGCCCTACAGGGAGGAGGTTCTATCCAAAATGGTTTGTTTTAATTATTTTAACTATCTTCAAATACCAACGTTATTTGATATTCACTTTTCTTTAAATTGTTTTATAAATATGATAATTTATCAAAATTGGAGCTGATTGTAACGAGGGAAAA
The DNA here is from genome assembly GCA_019454045.1 of Zanthoxylum bungeanum. NCBI lineage: Eukaryota > Viridiplantae > Streptophyta > Magnoliopsida > Sapindales > Rutaceae > Zanthoxylum > Zanthoxylum bungeanum. The sequence goes on from SKCR01015831.1 coordinate 113,599, forward strand.
AATGTATTTGAGGACTTACATGGCCATATGACAGAAAAATACTCTGCATTAGCTTGCTCATATTTGCTGATTGTAATGAGGGAGGGAAGTGTTTGAATTTGTCATCATTTTTATTTTTATTTTTTCTATGTTGATACTGAAATATTAGTTTCTCGATTTGTAGGAATCTGATGGAAATAAGGTTGTAAACGAGGTCATTTTTGGTCCAGGAGGAAAGAAATATCGGTATTGCAAGGTAGCATACTATTTTATCCATGAAGATGCACAAATTTTCCTGCTTTTTGGCAATCCTATTCCTACTATATGACGGGGATTTCTTATATTTATGGTTGATGGTTTCATATTGGAATTTATTTTCGTTTCACTTTATACAGCATATGGCAAAACAAAGGTTGCCTGGTTTGCCGGATGATTTGATGAAGAAAGGGAAGCACATTATATTGATAAGAAATCCTCTTGACATACTAGTAAGATATTTGTGTACTTTTGTCGATCTTCAATTCATTAAATATATAATATACAAATAGCCTTATATATTCCACTAATGTCTAAGATGTTGGTTTGTTGCTAGTGATGAAATTTTCCTTGAAATGTTTATCCTCCATAAAAGCATTCAAAGTTCTATTTTTATAGTGTGATTTTTGCAAATTTTATATCTGTATGTAGTAATTAGTGATTTGGATTTAATTATTTCAATGAAACTGACTGTTTTCAGTTTGTCTTTTATGTGATATGTATCGTCAGCCATCATTTGATAAGGTTGTGCCTCCATCCTTCAAAGAGCTAGGTTTGGGGGACATGGTCACCATATACAGTGAGCTCTGTGAGCTGGGAAAACATCCAGTTATAGTTGATGCAGCAGACATTCGACAAGATCCGGAGGTTATATTATCTCAAAACACTCCAATCATTTAAATTTCAATTATAAAATTGAAGTCTGTTTAGTGAAAAATTGAGTCTTTTATTTAAATTAGCTCTGTAGTGAAAAAAATTGAAGTTTCTACCTGACTATTATCATTGCCTTTTCAACAATACTTATTCAATCTGACGCTAAAAATAAAGCTTCCAGCTCCTTGGAACTTTGAAAGTGTTAGGCTCTACAGTCTACTGAGATGTGGATGTTGACGTAGACCTTTTTGCTTTAGCTAGAAGTTTATGTAGTCTACTGAGGGTATTAAATAGTTGGACATTTCTATGATGCATGAACTGGTGATTCTCTTTCTGATATCTGGTTCAACATTCTTATTTTCACTATTTTTACATCATCTAGTGGCTGCTGTTTATTTAATTCTGCAGTGCTGGACTTTTTTACATGAAATATGATTTTATTTCTCTACCTTCTTGATTTATAGGCCACTTTACGCAGTCTTTGTGAAGACTTGGACATTCCATTTCAAGCCACAATGCTGAGGTGTGCCAAGGCCTTTTCAGTCGAAAGTTTAAAATAGCTTGATTTATTTTTTATTTATTGATTTTTCTCTGAGTTTGTCTCATTTATAGAGTATTACCACAATTTGCAATTAAAGTTAAGCTCTTTGCTAAATCATTCTTGAGAAAGGCTAGAAAAAAATAGCTCCAAATTCATATTTAACTGATAATGTTAAGTTACAAGGACTTTCATTTCCCTTGTCTACCTTTGATGACTCAATGTTTTGAACACTTAAGCCCGGACTCTGGCAACTCCAGCCCTTTTTTTTGAAAACGTTGGAAACCCTGCCGCCAAATCACCCGACCCGGGCTTAAGCGGAGCAGGTAAAACCCCGGCTGTCCCATGCTCTTACAAGAAGTGTATTCCCTGGATTCGAACGTAGGACTTGGACAACCAAATCCTAAGCCTTATGCCGCCAAGCCACACCCCTTGGGTACAACTCCAGCCTTTGTCTTCTCTATATTATCATATTTAACATGTATTCTCCTTTGACATCCAATCTTTACCTCTATTAAATGATTCCCTCATAGAAAATTTCCTTTGATTGTGGTTTGGTTGAAAATTTATAGGTCGCAATTTGATGCATTTATAAACCTTGTTAGGAGGATGCATAAACATGTATTATTTAACTCTCTTCCATTGCAATAATTGTTTATACTCTGTGCATGACAAGTTCAATAAATTCAGGTGGGAAGCTGGTCCAAAACCAATTGATGGCCTTTGGGCTCCGTGGTGGTATGAAAGTGTACATACATCTACAGGTTTTACACCAGCAAGAGAGTATCCTGTGGTATGTGGTTTGGTGTCATGGTTTCTTGTTAACATATGTATAGTCTCATATCATTTTCTATTTTAAAAGAAGCTAACAAAGTCGTCACACTTAAGATGATTCCTTTTTCTCAATAATCTGCCCCATTTCTTTCATAACTTTCATTACAACTATATCTGATTGGACAGATATATGTTGATTCAAATAGACTTATTTAGTGCCTTTTTAAAGCTATAAATTATTAACTGTGGTGTCAACTGAGATCATTAAAGATATCAATTGATGTTCTTTTGATGTTCACCCAGTATATTTAACTTTTTAGTACTTTATCACGTTTATCATCTCTGTTTTGTTTTGAGATGCTATCGCTATGAGATTTGACATCAAATCCGCTGAATTAGATCATGATAACCAAGTGACTGAAACGACAGAGACTTATTTCATTTCCAGCCATTTCCTATGTCTCTCTATGATTTGCTGGAGCAGAGTCTACCTTTTTACAACTTGCTTAGGCGCCATGTCAGAAAAACTTCATCCCTTCTGAAGAGTCCATTACCTGAACCAGATCTTCCGGTTCCTGCAAATAAAAATTTGCTTGCATGGGTTGGTGATGAGATTGTACCCCGTGCTGATGCAAAGGTGCTTGATTAAAGAAGAATAATGATCTACTGTTGGAAAACTAAATTTCGATCTGTGCACATTTATGAATGTTTTTCCAGCTTTTTCACTCTCACCTGATGACTATGTTAGGTTTCCGTGTTTGACTCAATTGTCCAAGGTGGTGACGGAGTGTGGGAGGGACTCCGAGTTTACAGTGGGAAGGTATTTAAGCTTGAGGAGCATTTAGATAGGTTAGTGAAAGGAAATCTAAAGTTTGGTCAAGTTGACTCTTATTACAGTATTCAAAAGTACTGGATTGAGACTAATGGTTATGGACTAATATATCTATGGTGCCTCTACATAACCCAACTTCAATCTGCAAAACAATCTGAATTGGATTTCTATTTCTGTTTATTAGGTTATTTGACTCAGCAAAGGCCCTGGCTTTCAACAATGTTCCAACCCGTGAAGAAGTAAGGGTCTGGAGAAGAACTACTTACATGTATTGATTTTGAAGAACCATATAGCTTTTGAGAAGAGATTGATTAGTACATCTTAGTAACATTTTGAATTAAATTGTAGGTTAAGCAAGCCATCTTCAGAACTCTCATTAGGAACGGGATGCTTGATAATGCACACATCCGGCTAACACTGACTCGTGGCAACAAGGTTTATCATGTCCTTCCCTTTTCTTTCACTTGTTTGCAAAAAGTTGCTTCTTTTATTTGAGGGATAAGCATAGTCTGATGGGAAATTAATGGTAAAACATTTGCAAGAACATGACAATTGTATCAGCTGTCTGCTATTTGCTTTGAATGAAATCAACCCAAGTTTTAGGAAACACATCGTTGTGGCATAAGGTTTGAGCTCCACATTTGCTTAACTGATATACTGTTTTCACGTGTTGTTCAGGTTACTTCTGGCATGAGCCCAGCATTTAATCTTTATGGTTGCACCTTAATAGGTACAGCATTTCTAAGTCTTCTGCACCTTGTACCATTGACATTGCTAAACTATCTTTCTCATGTTCTTGGTTCGTGTTGGCTTGACAGCCATTTCTGAGGGGCTAGCGCAATTTTGTTATTTCATTATTATGAGCTTTCTCGTGATGCGCTTGTTAGCAAATTTGAATATGCAGTGCTTCCTGAATGGAAACCCCCTGTCTATGACAATACACATGGTATAACTTTGGTGACAGCAACCACACGTCGTAATTCTCCAAATGTAAGTTTCTTGATGCTGTCTCTTCTTTTTTTCGTGGGAAGTTGCTTTTTACACGTAAAACAAAATAGAACTTGCCTGGCTTTCCTGACTTGTTCATCTAGGTTGTGTAAGTTGGGATGAATATTTGTGGTTGGTTGTTGCATTGTTTCTGCCAGATGTTTTCAGTAATTTGGTATTTATTAATGGTTTTATTAATTTTCTCAGAGCAGGTTAATGGATGTGGTAATTTTTTAATCTTAACTGATTTAGTCTTCTTTTTGAGTTTCATGGGAAAGTATTTACAATTATCAATCCAGAGATGCATAATAACAGAAACATGGTGGAATTTTTTTTACATCATGACTTAAATCTGTAAAATGTTCGTAAAGTTTATAAACTTTCAAGGTTCTAATCTGATAATTTGGCTACATTTATCTTTCTGACATTTTTTCTCGTGGCTTCTCCAGAACTTGGATTCAAAGATCCACCACAATAACCTCCTCAATAACATACTTGCAAAGGTATTGACCTTTCCAGTAATATTGATAAAGTGTGATGATGAAATTAGAGTTTCACAGTATTTTGTATTTTCAGTTTTTGCTTTTTGATTGGTCATTCTAAAACTAAAAAGATTATGCAGGTGTCAATTAATTATAGCACGGAGTTCTCCTAGTTGTTATTCTTGAGTTGGTTATACTATTAAATTTCTATACAGTCTTCCGGGCCTCCCTAGTGGCAAACTGAAGTTGCTCTTTGGAACGTCCATAATTGAGAAAATATGATTTTTTTTTTGTTCACAAGTACTACATTTAGTCAGAGTAATGATACATATACAGACACTACATGTAGAAATTGAAATTCAACTTAGAATACTGCAATCCACGGTTTGCTGGATTAATGGAATTGATGTTTGATCCCTTTTATTTACGGATTTCATTCTGGTGGTAAGATGAGGTTACTCCATTGCCACTTTGCAAAAAAAGCAAGGGTAAGGCTACGTACATTGAATCCCCAGAGCCCACAAGTGTGGGAAGCCTCGTGAGCTGGACCATTCTTTTTTATTACATTCTACTCGTTCCAGAGTCAGTAGCATGATTATATTTGTACTGCTTTTCTATTGATAGTTGTGTATGATTGTATAATTTAATTCGTGCAGATAGAAGGGAATAATGCAAGTGCTAATGATGCAATCATGCTTGACAAGGACGGTTATGTATCTGAAACAAACGCCACAAATATTGTAAGTTCACAGTTCTGTCAATGTTTCTGATTTAGATGTACATGTGCATAAGGTTTATGTTCCTGTTATCAAATCATTCATTGGGAGGAAGGTCCTTTCAAGAGTTTCAATTAGGCTGTATTTTCCCTGGTTACCGTAACTTTTCTTGTCACATTCTGGTAATTGTTGACTATGTCAGGAGGTTAATGGATCCAACATCCCTGCCCTCCAGCCAATGGTGGTTAAAAAAGGTCATAGGATAATATCACATTGATAAAATTAATGATATCAAACTTTTGCTGTTTTCTCATGAAATTTTTGCTACTTTTTCACGTTGAATTATTTTGAGGTTTCTCATTCTCTTAAAATTGCAGTTTTTGGTGAAGAAAGGCCGTGTTTTGACACCTCATGCTGATTATTGCCTTCCTGGTATCACTCGAGCAACTGTAAGTTGTATTAAAATTTCTTCATAAAAAAGATATATATTTTGTTTAAATTTCAACTTTTGTGTTAAAATCTGGAATAAAATCATAAATAGATGCAGAAGAGGGTAAATATAATCAAACATACAGAAGTCAAATTTGTGAAATTCGAATTTAATGTTCTTATAGACAAAGGAAATGTTTGTCATGAATATGATTGATTCATTTTTGACATTGCAGGTCATGGACCTCGTGGTGAAGGAAAAGTTAGTCCTAGAGGAGCGCAGAATCAGCCTATCAGAGTTTCATACTGCAGACGAGGTTTTCATGCTTATCCTTAGAACCTCTGCGAGAAGCACCTAAAACTTATTAATTGCATAACAAAATATATTAAAGGGAAATTTTATCAGCAATTATTGCTCTTTATGAATTCTGTGATGCCTGCTGTTTGTCTTTTATAACCACTCCTTGTAAGTTGTGGCATGCAAAGTCATAATGCATTCAAAAGTGTTTGAGAGTCAATCTCTTTATACGAGTAGCAAATGCTGCTGTTTTGAATGCAAACATTCAATTTGATCTTCTGCTTTTATGAACAGTAAAGGAATTGGAAGCAATAACTGTTCATAGTTGTAAGCATTCTAGCGGATAATATTGTTGTATAGTATTCATTAATTACAGCAAGAATGGATGTTATGCAGGTTTGGACAACTGGAACAATGGGAGAACTCAGCCCGGTGAGTTTCCTTTTAGAATTTCCTCTCTTTTGCACCACGATGGAAGTAAATAAAGCATCACTAAGATAGTTTTGTTAACATCTTAATTCTACATTTTCCTCGTGAAAATATATCTTTTCCAATTCTCATTGACAGGTTGTGAAGATCGATGGGCGCATAGTTGGTGATGGAAAAGTCGGATCGGTGACTAAAAGAATTCAGGAAGCTTACAAAAATCTGACAGAAGATTCTGGAGTTCCAATACCAATTTACAAGTCAATTAAATTGAGCCAATGCCTGGCAAATGAGTGATGGAGCTTCAAAACGGTACGCTTTCTTAGCCAGCCAATTAACATTTGCTAGATAAAAACGAGAGTCAGAAAACCACTTCTAATAGCCAATAGGGAAAGGTAGAATCTATTGCTGTCTTTGTCCTTTTCAGGGAGGAGTTACTAATTAAATGCTTAGGATGAACAATAGCCGTCTTGAAATGATTTTCATGTTCTTAAAATGTATCCTCCAACCCTCTTCTGGTTTAACTGGCAACTATTCTAGCTCCGAACTTAATTCTACGCAAAGTTTTGAAGCTTGATCAATTAATTCCTCATTCCAGATTGTCATTATTGTCTTGATAAGCACAACAGCACAGAGCCAGAATATGAAAGGAGCTGGAATTGCTTCCAGAGTCATGATCATCATTTTGCTGCCACAAAAGTCTTAATATTTTTATGATTCTGACACTCTTTATAAACTCAACTAAGTGCTCTGTTGAATAATACTGAGAACCTTCGCTTGGAAATTGTAATTCTCTATAATAATAACAACAATAACTTATTCGAAGTTTGATACAAATGGTTAATTATTTTTATTCTGTTATATATATATATATATCTTTTGGAGAAAATTTACAATACAACGGAGGTACCACGTCATCAGTGTAACAATCCAATAATCCGTTGCCATGCGTGCTAAAATATTAAAAAACAACTAAAAAGATGGATATTAAATCATACATGTCATTTATTAATTTGTTAGTGATATTATGTTAGTCATTTCTCCGTTAGTACCAAAAAATTATTCTTTCTGCTGGGGTTTCTTGTTTGCTCCGCAAGGAAAGTTCTCCGAACAGATGGATCACCAAGCTTGCATAAGCGTCGAACTCTGCTTGCATGCTATAAATGAAAAATCATTCATAGCCTATAGCCTTATATGTGCATTTTAGGATCGACATGTCATCCTTCATACTACATTATTAATAATTTTTTTTTTTTTTTGGAAACCCCGCCACCAAACCACCAATTCTGGGCCGCGGCGCAGGTAAAACTACTGGCTGTCCCAGGCTCTTACAAGAATTGCAACCCCCTGGATTCGAATCCAGAACCTCAAGGTGAGATTCTGGACCCTACACCACCAAGTCACACCCCTTCATACTACATGCCGTACGGTTTTTGTACAGTATATCGGACGTATTCAATTAATATTTTAATTGATTGTATCAGATTTTTACTTTTTTATTTTTTTTTTTATATAATCTATGTATTATGTTGAATTCATGCATTGTTTAATTTCATACAAACTCTCACAGATTTTAAAGAATTATTATTATCAATTTATTAGTATTTCATTGGATTTTAACAATCCCATATATAATTTTAATAGTAAAAAATTAAAATTAAAAATTGATTGAAAGATAAATAATGAAATAAAAATATTCCAACTCTAAATTAATTTTTACTAAAAATTATAAGGCTTAGTTTTAAAAGTATTAGTAAATTGCACAAAGAATCTCATGTATGTATCTTGGATTTGGATGTAATAATTTTGTTTGATAACAAGTGAAGGCAGGTATTGGGTGTCATTACCCAATGTGTTAAAAATTAAGATCTTGAAATAAAAATATAAAGAGAACAAAAATAAAATTGGTTTGTAAGAGAAAAATGGATTTGTGATTTGTCAAATCTCGAGTAAAGAACGAATTTCATAATGAATTTTTTATTTCCACAAGACGCTTATTGGTCGTGTATAGATTTTTTATAATTCAGGACGTGTAGTGTAGAATTTGAAGAGGACAAGTTGAAGAAATATGTCTTTTCTCTTATATTTCACAATGCCATTTAGTACTATATATACACATTGTTTGAAATTTAAAATAGGAAAGAGATTAACTACTAGATAAATGACATAATTATAAAAGATTCAAAAATTGATATTCCTTGATTTTCTCCCTTCAATTATCTTGATTATGGAATCTTATCATGTCCCCGCAAGATGGACGGTCGTGGAGAGAGTCCGATCTTGGACTTGAGTGAATTGAAAGGAGACCGAGCAAGCGGTTTGGTGAGCGCGTCCGCTAGTTGATCAGCTCCAGAGATGTGTGAGACCCGGAGTAGACCATTTTGAACTTGTTCCCGGATGAAGTGGTAGTCAAGCGACGTGTTTCATGCGTGAGTGGAAAACAAGATTGGAGCATAAATTGGTTGCCCCAACATTGTCACAGTAGATTACTGGTTGGAGAGAGAGAGTGACACCAAGTTCAGTAAGGAGAGCACAAATCCATCTAATTTCGGCAGCAGTGGAGGCTACTGATCGGTACTCAGCCTCAGTGGATGAGCGTGCAACAGAGCGTTGTTTCTTGGAGCTCCAGGAAATAGGATTATGACCCAGATATACTATATAAGCACCAGTGGAGGTGAAGTCGTCCTTGTTGCCAGCCCAATCACAGCGTCGGAAAAGGCATGTAGTGCGAGAGGGGAGTTCCGGCGGAGAAATATGCCATGGTCCAGAGTGCCACACAGATATCTCAGTAGACGCTTGACTGCATGCCAATGGTCATCGGTCGGTTGATGCATAAACTGAGAAAGTTTGTTTACAGTATAAGCAATGTCTGGTCGAGTGAGGGAGAGAAATACTGGAGGCTCCCGACAATAGTTCTGTACTCGGTCGGATCAGGTAAAGGAGATCCAGATTGTAATGTGAGTGTCGGGTTTGTCGTCAGAGGAGTTGGGGCTGGCTTGGCGTCAATCATGTGGGTTCTGGTGAGCAGATCGGCAATGTACTTGCGTTGACTAAGGAAAAGATCATCGTTGTGGCTTGTAACCTCCACCCCAAGGAAATAAGCAAGTTGGCCAAGGTCCTTGAGAGAGAAGCGCTGAGAGAGTTGGTCAATGAATCGGCGGACAGCTGCAACATTATTTCCAGTGATGATGATGTCGTCGACATAGACTAAGAGATATAGTGTGGTGTGGGCGTTGGTGAAGATGAACAGTGAGGTGGGGTCGGCCTGTGAGTTGGTGAAGCCGGACTGTAGAAGAAATTGACGCAGTTCATGGTACCATGCTCGAGGAGCTTGTTTGAGGCCGTAGATGGCTTTGCGAAGTTTGCAGACGTGATTGGGGTGATCCCGATCAATGAAGCCCGAAGGTTGTGACATATAAACATCTTCAGTGAGAGTGCCTTGAAGAAAGGCATTGTTGATGTCAAGTTGTCGGAGAGACCATCCTTGACTAACCGCAAGACTGAGAACAATCCGAACTGTGGTCGGCTTGATGACTGGGCTGAAGGTTTCATAATAATCCACGCCAGGACGTTGATGGAATCCCTTGGCAACTAATCGAGCTTTGTACCTGTCAATAGAACCGTTAGCATTAAATTTGGTGCGAAAAATCCACTTACAGCCGACCAGGTTCTGGTCGGTACTGGGTGGCACTAGTTCCCATGTCCCATTGCGAAGTAGAGCATTATATTCTTCCGACAAAGCTTGGCGCCACTTAGGGTCCTTGAGGGCTTGGGTAATGGTGGTGGGTTCGAGAGTAGGTTGCAGAAGCTGGGCGTGAAGGTTAAGTTTTTGAATTGGTTTGTGGAGGTTGTGCTTGGAACGTGTGACAATGACACGGGGTAAGTCGGAGGATTCAGACGGGTGGTCGGTTTTGGTGTGGGCGGGTATGGGTTGTGTAGTTGAGTGTGCAAGTGGTCGGTTTTGTTTTGTGTGGTCGGGCACGGATGTTGTAGTTGAGAGGTCATGTGCTCGGTTGGTATTTGTGTGGTCGGTGTTGGGTTGTGGTCGAGAGTGGTCAGGCACGGATGTTTTAGTTGGGAGGTCATGTGCTCGGTTGGTATTTGTGTGGTCGGTGTTGGGTTGTGGTCGAGAGTGGTCAGGTGGAGTGTCGCGGGTTGTGTGTTTGGGGAGGGTTGATACCCGGCTGTGTGTATGAGGTCGGTTGTTATGTGGATTATTGGTGAGGGTGAGTGACTTGCAGTGGGTCGGTCGAGGTTAGAGTGATCATCGAGTTGTGGTAATTGGGGACTTGTTTGTGGTCGGTCAGAATTGTTTGATTGGTAAGTGATGATGATGCTCTGGATTGGTTATGCCCGATAGGGCATCTGTGGTCTGCTGATGCTTGTGAAGTGGTCGTACCTGTGGGAGTAATGTGAGTGAGGGGGAGGGGGAGGTTGGCTCGGGGCATTGATGGGTGTGGAATTCTGTCGGGGTGCAGGGTCGACATTCTGCAATGGTGGGTCCAGTACCGGGTAGAGTCATGGAGCACCATTCAGAGATGGTGTAAGGAGTGGCACGGGAAGGAGACAAGGGAGATGTGGCAAATGGAAAAATTGACTCAACGAAGCGGACATGTCGGGAGGTGTAAAGTCGATTTGTGGAAGGCTTGAGACAGAGATAAGCCCTCTGAGTGAGGGAATATCCTACGAAGACACAAGGAGAGGACCGAGACTGAAGTTTGTGAGATGTGTATGGACGGAGCCAAGGGTAACAGAGACAGCCAAAGTTGTGAAGTTTCGAGTAGTTCGGCATATGACCGAATAGTTTTTGATAGGGGGAGTGATGGTGTAAGGTCGGTGTGGGCATGCGATTTATAAGATAGATTGCAGTGGAGAACGCAAAGGGCCAATATGAGAGAGGCATGGAGGAGTGAGTAAGAAGAGAAAGACCTGTCTCGACGATATGTCGATGACGACGTTCAGAGTACCCATTATGCTCAGGAGTGTGAGGAGGAGAAGTGAGATGGGAGACCCATGGTTTGTTAGGAAGGAATAGAGGGCTTGGTATTCCCCCCCATTGTCAGAGTAGAGTGATATTATAGGGCGATTGAAGAATTTTTCGACCAGTGCCTTGAAGCGCACAAAGACATCACGGTGTGTCAGATTTTCGTTTTAGGGGATAAAGCCATATGTATTTGGTGAAGTGGTCGATAAAGATTATGTAGTATTTGAAGTTGTCGAAGGAGTAGACCGGGGAGGTCCATAAATCTGTATATATAACTTCAAGAGGCGCAGAGGTAGTAAGAGTGGAGGTAGAGAACGGTAATTTGATTTGTGATTTATTGCATTGGCGTGCATTACAATGATAAATTGAATTGAAGGAATTAGAGACAGCAGAATTAAATGAAGACATGATGCGTTTGAAGATTGACGACGAGGGATGTCCGAGCCGATGATGCCACTCAGGTACAGTGGTGCTGACACTTGAAAAGGCGATTAGAGGGGACCGAGTGGGGGAGGTCGGCCATTCGTAGACACCATCTTTAGTTCGACCCTGCAACAGAACTGCCCCCGTGCGGAGATCCTTCACATGAAAAGAAGAGGGTAAAAACTCAATGGAAGTTATTGGACTTGCAAAATTGAGAAATGGAGATGAGATTACGTTTCATATTGGGTACATATAAAACATTGGATAAGGTAAAAGAGTTAGTTATAGTATTAAGAGAGGTAGAACCGTGTGTGGGAAATGGGGAGTGCAGTGCCGTCACCGATCATTATTTCATCTGTGCCGTCATAAGGATGGTGGAGAGCAAGGTTGTTCAGATCAGTAGTGACATGATGTGAGGCTCCACTGTCGAGAAGCCAGTTTGGGTTGGATGAAGAGGTGGTGGTAGCATTTGCTTGATTGCCAGGGACTGGGCGTGCGAGGGTTGGAGGAGTTGGTCGACCGGGTTGGTGGTTGCGCACCGGGGAAGTGTTGGCGGAAGAGAGGGCATTGGGAGACCACATGGCCTTGATTGCCAGCACCATTGGCAACGACCAAGAAAAGGACGAGGAGGATGTCGGTCGGTTCTAGTGTTGGTGGAAGTGTTTCTGGGAAGTTTGTGGTTGGTGGTTGGTGTAAACCGACCGGTCTGGGCAGTGTTATTAGGATGTGGTCGGTTGTAGGTCCGAACATTGGTGGGATGTGCGGATGCCGGGTGGGAAGGGGAGCTGGTCCTGTTGCGGAGAGATAACTCCTTGTTGATGAGTTTTTCATAGGAGTTCATCAAAGAGAATAGTGGAATCACGGCCATTGACAGAGTCGATGATGGACTGATAGTTATCGTCAAGTCCATCAAGCACCTTTTCAATTAGATCTTCATGGTCAAGAGGTTTACCAAGGGCGGCAAGTTGGTCGGCTGTGGTTTTGATGAATTGCATGTATTCGGTAATGGTTTTAGGGCCTTTGGTGATGTGTTTAAGATGATCTTTGAGTTGTTGTTTGATGTGACCCCGAGATGGACGGGCATAGGTGTTGGCAAGTGTTTGCCAGGCTTCATAGGTGGTGGTGGATTGGGTGATGAGAGGGACTAGCGATGGTGATAGGGTGCCGACCAGAGCTGCAAAGATCAGTTTGTCTTGGCGTAGCCAGGTATGATATTCGGGGTTGGAGAAGTGACATTATTGGTGGTGACGGTACGTTGTGGGGTTTGATGATTTCCATCAATGTGTTTTTGTAAATCGTAGCCGATGAGAATGGCTTCAATTTGGGTTTTCCAGGAGATAAGATAATTCGTTGATGTGAGTTTGATTGAGTTGTGGATGGCAACTATGATCAAATGTTTTGTAGGTTCTTGGATGTTGGGTGATTGGGGATGACATTTTGGGTACCGTCGGAGGCCATTGGAACGGAGGATGGAGATAGTGGAGAAAAGTTTGCTAAGTGATGTTGGGAAAAAAAAAATTAGAGAAGGGATCTGGGCGCTGATACCATGTAGAATTTGAAGAGGACAAGTTGAAGAAATATGTCTTTTCTCTTATATTCACAATGCCATTTAGTACTATATATACACATTGTTTGAAATTTAAAATAGGAAGAGATTAACTACTAGATAAATGACATAATTACAAAAGATTCAAAAATTGATATTCCTTGATTTTCTCCCTTCAATTATCTTGATTATGGAATCTTATCATGTAGTTTTGTTAGTGTACGTAACAATCAAAATTTGAATATGATATATATTTTTTAATTATTAATAATGCGAGAAATCTCTTCTGTAAATAAGAGATTTCAATAAAAAAAAAAAATTAACTATTTTTATCCATCAAAATCCAACGTTTAATGAAATAAAAAAAAAATCAATGTATATTTTAATAGTAATTTTAAAATCCTGATAAAATACAATAAAATTTTAAAGAAAATTTTAAAATCCTAATTTAATATTTATAGACTTTTAAAATACAAAATAAACATATAAAATATATTTTTTTTTTGAGAAGATATAAATTTAAAATATGATGTATTTTGCGTATATGCCTATCAAATTGAATAAATAAAACTTCTGGTTCCCGCCAATTAATCAATTAACTTTCAAAATCAAAACGATTCGTCGCAGATTTAAAATTCTTTCTGGAGTTTGTTTGGCTTCGGAGAAAATGTATTAGAGTAAAACAAATCTTCTCTCTTTTGATTTCAATTTTCTACTAACTCGACTTCCTTGAAATAACAGAATTCGATCATTCAGCTAAACACTTGGCGCGCTTGTAAATCTGATTGAATCGTCTCTCTTTTTCTGAAAAGAACAGAAACAGTAACATTTCGATTTTACAGAGGAAAATTTCTGTTTCTCACGACGAAATTCGTTCGTTTATCAGAAATTAAACAATTCATCGTTTATTTTTATGAACTTTCCTTTTGCGATTGCTCGCCAGTAGTTAGATTTATAGTTCGAACTGTCGCTTTTTCAAAATTTTATTTTCTTATCTTTTTTGTTTTCTCGGGAACCAAACGCGAGCATAGAAACTTCTCGATCATATTTCTACAATTCTACATGACATAATTCTTATTAAACCTTTGTTTTTCGCTTACTGTTGTGGTTTTTCATTTTTGTTACAGATTTGAATCGAGATTTCTAGCACAATAAGCTATGTCGAACATAACAGTCTGTGCTCGATTCAGGCCTTTGAGTACAAAAGAGAGAAGTAATCACGGTGACAGCGTGTGCATTAACGGCGTCGACTCTGAATCTTTTATTTTCAAGGTCTTCTTGAATCACAACATACATATTTGTGAATATTTTTGTGAGAATTTGTATATATATAATTGTATGTACTAGTTTGTATTTGACTATTTGTTGATAATTACATGCGTTTTTGGAGATTTGAATGAGATTATATTTGTAAATGTGTCTGTCTTTATGTATGCATCGAAATTTCATGAGGTACGGTCTTCTTCATAGTTATTAGCAATTCAACACTAAGTTGCTACTATTAGGCGCTGAATTGGTAAGGATCATGCAACAAGTCCGCTTTGAAACTTTGTATAATGTACATTTGTTTGTGGACTAGCATGGTGATGTGTTGTAAAAGATTGTTTGATTTTATATTTTGCTGATGATTATGTGTTAGGATGAGAAAGAAGAGGATTTTAAGTTCAGCTTTGATAGAGTGTTCTTTGAGAGATCTGAGCAAGCTGAGGTCTATGAGTTTCTAGCTCTGCCTATTGTTCGAGGTACAAACTCAAATATGTTTTGGTTCCAATTAAAGTATTAGAAAAAGTTTCTTATAAACCGGTTATATAAATAGTTCTGTTTTTCCTTTTTACAGGATTTAAAAAGAATGTTTTAGGGTTCATAAATTATTAAAATACCCTGTTATTCTATCAATCTTTTTGAATTCTCTGTTTTTTCTTCTATTGTGAAGTTCTAGTCTTATTTGAATATTCTGTGGCTGGTTTTTCTTGAGTCTTTCCTTAACTTTGTATATTTCCTTCTTAATTGTATAGATGCTGTTGATGGTATTAATGGGACCATCATCACTTACGGACAGGTAAGGAATTTTTATACGTGTTAGTTTTTTATCTGCTATTTGCTTTGATTCACATGGCAATTAAATTAGGTCTGTCTTTATCTTTTAAATACATTGTCATTTGAGACTTAGAGACTTTTTATTTTTTGGTCCAACAAGTGTATCATTGAGACTCTAGGTAAAATGTGTATTCTATATGTCTGAAAAGCTATATACTAGGAATAGTAAATTAAGCAGATATTGTTAATCTACGTCCATTCATGGTACAGAGTCTTATATTGACACTTTTTTCGTAACATCTTTAATTAGCCTTGTCAATTAATTTTACTAAATCATGTAATTCTGTTTCGTTGACAAACTTTCTTATTCATTTGGTACAGACAGGAGCTGGAAAGACATTTAGCATGGAGGTGATCTGATGATTCTACATAATTCCCAGAAATGCTGTTTACTGAAGCTCAAACATGTTAATATTTTTTCATTGAATCAGGGACCTAGCATCCTAGAATGTGATGAGCAGAAAAAAGGATTACTCCAGAGAACAGTAGATGGACTCTTTGAGTGCATAAAATCTTCCCATGAGTCAGTCAAGTACAGGATCAAGTTGTCAATGGTATTGAGATTCACAGTGTTTCTTTGATCATGGATATGTGCTAGCTAACTAATTACTCGTGTTGTTATTGAACCTTTCTGTGACCATTTAGGTAGAGATCTACATGGAGAAAGTCAGGTGTGTGCATGCAGAGATGCATTTTCTATCATTGCTTCATACATCTTTTCATGGAATTCCAACTCCTATAGAAAGCTAAGTTTTATAATGTTCTAGGATATTTCTACTCATACTGAAATTCTAATGGCAATATCTTTTTCTCAGGGACCTTTTTGATTTATCAAAGGACAACATACAGATTAAAGAGAGTAGAGTGCAAGGAATACTGTTATCTGGAATAACAGAGGTGAGCTTGTTTCGACTTGCTATGCTTAATCTTGGTATTCACTATGAAAATGAATGTCAATTGTTCTATACTATGTTTTCATTCATAGATGTGTGCCTTAGTTCTTGGTTAATTTCTTCCCGTTCGTCTTGTCGCTTAAACATGCACACAAAGTTTGGTTTAATTTTCTTAGACCCATTCATTACCGATCTTCAAATGTAGAATCACGTAACCGTAAAAGTAAATAATGATTCACTTTGAACATATGAACTTCAATGCAAGAGACTATACTTTCTATTTTCTACTTTCGCAGGTCTCTGTATCGGACACATCAGAAGCATTGCAAAGCCTAGCTGTAAGACAAGAACTGCATGAGAACTTTGTCCAATTTCTTATAGTACCTTGGTCAATTTCTTATATCGAACTCGAACTTTTGAATGTGAGAACTTTGTCTCGATCTGATATACATAGTTCAACTTCTATTTTGAATCTGCAGAGCGGGATATCTAACAGAGCTGTTGGAGAGACCCGTATCCCTTTCGGTCCTGTATTTTCAATTCTGAGAATTTTTACCATGCAGTGAGATTTAGTACTATCTGTATTTTTTATCTTCAAAAGTTAAACTGTTAACATTAACATTTCATAGAAATGAACATGGCCAGCAGTAGAAGTCATTGTATTTACATATTCACAGTCCAGCAAGAATTGACTAGAGAGAAAAGGTATACTTTCTTCCCTTAATGCTTTCAAGATTTGATGAATAAGAGTAACATTCCAAACTGTGACCAGGGTAAAAGCTGGAAAATTAGTTCTTGTAGACTTGGCTGGGTCTGAGAAGGCAGATAAAACTGGAGCTGAAGGGAAAGTTCTTGAAGAAGCTAAGACCATCAATAAATCCCTTTCTGCCCTTGGGAATGTAATAAATGCTCTGACTTGTGGTTCACCAGGCAAAACAAACCACATTCCATACCGTGATTCCAAGCTAACTCGGATACTACAAGATGCTCTTGTTCGTATCTTTCCTTTCTGTTCATTCACCATATAGTTATCAAATTTGGACTGAACATCTACTGATTTTTACCCAACAGGGAGGGAACTCCAGGACTGCATTACTTTGTTGTTGTTCACCAAGCTGTTCAAATTCATCAGAAAGCCTCTCCACCCTTCGCTTTGGCACCAGGTTTGTGATTTATACCCCTTGCAAAGCATGCAATGTGACTGTGTATGGAAGATAAAATTAGGGTGTCTGAATTAAGAGAATTATAAGTGTGGGCATTAAGGATTCTCTTTCCGATGTCAGAGGACAGACTAGCACCTTATGGCATGTATAGACAGGCAATTTTTACTTCGGCAGCCTTTATGGCATGGATATTATCGGATTTGTTCACTTCTATTCAGAGACCGAATAACTCAAAATTTAAATTATTCATGCTTGGGATCATGAATTTCTTATTGGGATTCTCCAATGATGTTTTATATCTTTCATCCATGGCAGGGCGAAGCATATTAAGGCATCCCCACATGCCCATAGCAGTGAAGTAATTAATGCAAAAAGGCATGGAGCATGTGATGCAACTAAAGATGAGTCAATGGAGAGAATTCTAAACAAGGTTAGCATTATCTTTCAACATTTTCTTTATGCACCTTTCATTTGATTTCTCAGACAATGTCCATTTATTTAGTTGAGGGAGAGGCTGGATGTTGAAGATGTCAACTTACTTGAAGAATTGTTCATTCTGGAGGGAATAATATTTGAACCCAATTCAATGGAAGACTTGCAATTGGCCTGTGAAGATATTACCCTGCGAACAATTACCTCACTACAACAAACTGTGGAAGAGCTTGTATGTACTGTTGAGGAGGTAAGAAACAAATATAATGATACAACTAGGTGAAAAATCTCATATTTCAGTGGCTTGCAATTGCATCCATTTCAGATTGCCTCTATGATGTCTTGCAGTGATAGTGCTATTTAATTTAGACGAATAGAAAACTGTGTTATAGTCCATTTACATGTAAATTTCCTTAAAAACTCAATGAACGGTTGAATTTCATACAGAGAATGTAAGCATCCCACGTTATCTACGAATTTATATATTTTGAGGTCTCTCTCATCTTTTCAGCTTAAGAGTGAGAACAAAGCTCTCAAGACCAGATTAGCAGCCGCTGGAAGGATTGATGCTTTGCACAATGAGGCTGGGGGAAACGGATACGCAAGTATTCTGCATAAAATTTCTGACCTCCCCAGTCAAATTGTTTCCAGGATCTGGCCATTTTCTCGTGCAAGGTGCTAAAGTGAACACCATCTTGTCACAACATCCTGGTTCCTGCTCACCCACATACAGGTTACTGCTCACTCACATACAGGTTACTGCTCACTCACAAAAAAGTTGCACAATAAAAGCAAATGTTCTGCTCCTCTAAGTTCAGTACTTTTACTAATACAGCCATGTACTCATGATTCACAGCTTTCCAATTTATCATGATTACAAATTCACAAACATTTGCATGCCAGGACATTATTTTCTGATCCATTAAAATGCAGCATGGATGCCTTAGATCTCACACTTTTGTTTGTCAATGCAATGAAGTCACTGATGCATTCTTGGCTACAAGAACTAGAAATTTCTGAGACACTTGAAATGGATATATAGTAACGCTATTTTTCCTGTTTAGAATTTTACACGACGTGTGTTGTAGCTAAACAAGTTTAGATAACATTTTTTTCTCTTCAATTTATCCGCCTCGCTTCGATGAGGGCTTTTTGCATCAAATAATTTCATTACTAGCATTCATATCTTTACAAATGATTGTTGTATAATTTTTGTTTTAGTTATCATGCAGCTTAACTTCAAATTATATTAATCTTCTTCCATAGTTGGCATCATTGGAATTCGAGCATGCAAAGAAGCAATCTCTATCCATGGTCTTGAAAAATGTAAATTTATTGCGTGACAAAACAGCTATAGAGTACCAAAATCCATGATTGTTTGTACAAACCATGCCTTTTTTATAAAGCCTTTAAAGACTTCATCAGCCTTAAAACCGAACTTGTTAAATAGGACTCCATTTATCCTCTCCTGTACACAAAAGAAAACGGAAAATATTGGAGTGCACAGCTTGTTAAAGAGGACCCATATATGCCTTCCATTAAAGGAAAATTCAACTCCCTGGCTTGCAAAACGCTCAGTTTTTTTCCTTAAGAGCTCTTATCTAATAATATAAATGTATTTACAGGGACTTTCTAAAGGACAATCGCTTTATCACAGAGCAGTTTTGTCCTCTGACATTAGGCTTTGCTTTGGCTCTCATATAAGACTTTCTACGAGTTAAAGCAAAGCAAAAGTTCAACACATATAAAACCCACCCAACCTTTTTTCATCCTTGTATGTTTTTAAAGCGCTTTGGGTGATTTGGTGGGTGACACATAGCAATCAAGATAAAGCTACTATAGCCATAATGACTACCAAGATCTTGATTTTCCAAATTCTCACATTATGCTCCATCATTTTACCCAAGGCCACTTCAGTTGTCTTCAACTATCCTGCTGTTTTCAATTTTGGTGATTCAAATTCAGACACTGGGGAACTTAGTGCTGGCCTTGGTTTCTCCCTTAACCCTGTTTATGGACGAACTTACTTCAAGGCTTCATCCGGAAGATTTTGTGACGGCCGGCTTATAGTAGACTTTCTCAGTAAGTTTACTATTTTTAGCATCTCTTTTTACAACAAAAGTAAAATGTTTCAATGGTAAATCTTCCAAATCCGACGTTTGAGGACGAGAAGACAATCGGACAGTAACAAAACTCAACACTTAATAACGAAAGAAACACATCATATTCCCTTGGTCATTGTACCAAAAGGATAGCTTGCATTTGTCTTTTTATTTTAGGTTTCTGTAATTTGAAGCAAACATTAACTGCACACATCCACCAAATTTCTTTCAATGTTGGTAACTAACATAATGCAAGTGAAAGCTGCAAGCCTTCTTGTTCAACAATGGCTGCCAGGATTTGCATTCTGCAAATCTTCACCTTGATCTATTTCTTGTTGCTGGGATTGAAAGTCTTGATCCTCCTCATGGACAAAGTTACTTAAACCATCTGGAAGATACTGCGATGGCCATCTCATTATAGATTTCCTCAGTAAATTTCCCATCTGAATTTGTTAATCATAATGCTCTTGTGTTTTGTATCTTGCTTACTGATTGAATTATACTATATCCACCACGACTTTGCTTTCCTTTATTCTCTTCCCCTGTTTTCTCTGTTTCCCTGTTTCCATCAGCTGTTCTTGATCATTTTGTGTAATCCTTTTGATGTTTATGGTGTTGCAGTGGAAGCAATGAAGTTGCCATTTCTGAATGCCTATTTGGATTCAATAGGCACACCAAGTTTCCAGAAAGGGTGCAATTATGCAGCTGCAGGATCAACTATACATCCTGCAACTCCATCATCTGTCAGTCCAATGTCATTTGATATTCAGATCGATCAGTTCCTTCATTTCAAAGCTCGGGTTCTTGAATTACTAGCTAAAGGTGAATATCATCCAAGATTTTTAAGCTACAATTTTAAGAAGTCCTTGTTGGCGATAAAAATTACTTGTTTAACAAAGTTCCATTGAATTAAGAAACCAGTTTCTGCAATATAATTGCAGGTAAGCGTCTTAATAAATACCTTCCAGCTGAAGATTATTTTTCGAAGGGGCTGTACATGTTTGACATAGGCCAGAACGATCTTGCTGGTGCATTTTATTCCAAAACATTAGATCAAGTGCTTGCTTTAATTCCACAAACTTTGGCAGAATTTGAGAATGGTTTAAAGGTCAGATTATGTGAATTTTTTTTAGTGTTTCTCTCAAATAATCTCTCTTTTTATTTACTTCATGAGTTAATCGTGGGAATGGACACAAATAAGTAATCGGTTTGCTTATAGCTAAATTCTCACACTTTGCTTGGTACATTGGCATTTCCAGAGACTATACGACCAAGGTGCTAGGAACTTCTGGATTCATAACACAGGTCCTCTGGGATGCTTAACCCAGAATGTTGCCAAATTTGGAAATGATCCATCAAAGCTTGATGAGCTAGGATGTGTCAGCGGACACAACCAAGCGGCTAAACTTTTCAATCTGCAGCTTCATGCTCTCTGTAAAAAACTGCAGGGAGATTATAATGATTCAAATATCACATATGTTGACATATACACCATAAAATCCAACCTCATTGCAAATTATTCCCGATATGGTTAGTATGTCTTAGTAATTTCAGAATTCTCATTTTTCAGTCATTTACACTCACTGATTATCAGAATCCTAAATCCTATTTATCTTACCTCATTTTCCTTTTGCTTTGCAGGTTTTGAGCAACCTATAATGGCTTGCTGCGGGTTTGGAGGTGCACCATTGAACTATAACAGTGAGATTTCATGTGGTCAGACGAAGGTTATAAACGGGACCTCAGTGACAGCCACAGCATGCAATGACAGCAGTGAGTATGTGAATTGGGATGGAATACATTATACAGAAGCTGCAAATCAGTATGTTTCGACACAGATACTCACCGGAAAGTATTCTGATCCGCCTTTTGCTGACAAAATGCCTTTCCTTCTTGATCTCAAGCTCTGAAGACACTATGGACTTCAAGCAATTCTTGCAAGCCACTAATCAATATCAAGTACTAACAAGAAATGTCCTTAGCTGAAGCAGTATCTAAGATAGTACTCAGCATTAATTTGCTATGTTGACCTGAAAGCAAATTGAATGCCTCCTTATTGGACGTGTTATTAATCATTATTGACTTGTCTTAAGGTCTTAGAATCGCACTAAGACAGTGACAACATGTACTTAAAACACATTATAATTGAGAAATTACTATTTCTTAACAATTATACACATTCAAACAAAGATATCTGTACTATTCAGTCCTCTGATTGCAAATTCGTCACCAACCAATTATTACAATATCATTTGTACAACAATGTATTACATAAGTTTTCCTTTTTTTTTTCCTTGGCAAGTTTCACCTAGTGAATATGCAGAAACGGTTGTAAATATGAATTTTTAATGCATTTTAATTTGAAAGGGAGTTACAAATTCTAAACGTTTATACTATTAATTATAACCTCTAGGCAGTTTTAAAGTTTGGTGGGAAATTGGCTAATTGAAAGGCATCAGCTATGCAAAGCTTGCAAATTTGCCACCTATAATCGACCTATATTCCATTGATTTATTCAATTCTGGGAAGTTCTAGGCATCTAGGTGTCGGGTCCAGTGTGCATAGCTTCTTTGGTTATGGGATCAATGCTAGGAGAGGCTGTTTCTTACAGCGAAGATCCAATTCTTTATCTCCAATTAGCCTTCACTGTCACCTTCTTTGCTGGCATATATCAGGCCTCCTCAGAGAAAAAAAAAAAGACTATTATGACCGAGAAGAAACATAAAAGCTTCGTTTTAGATCTGCTCTTTTGTTATCTTCTCACTACTCAGCACTATTCATGTCCTAAACTCGGCCTCTCATCTCACTGAGTCAAAAACTAAATTTGATACATTGTAATTTTTGTATCGTGGGTGTAATTTTTGTGTGATTGCTGAGTATTGGATCGATTTGTTTTGTCAATGGTGGTTTTCCGACGGGTGTAGCCGGAGAACCGGTGAGTGGCGTGGTTTTAAGTTGGAGCTCTAGAGAAGTGTTGCCAACCAGTATGCCAGCCAGCATGCAGTATGTGCATGCAAACAAAGCTCAGCCGAAAGTTGATGGATGAAAGGTGCAAGTTGTCACCAAAGTTGGCAAAACGTGTCCAAGGCGTGTGATACTGTTCACGCGTCTTGGGCACTATAAAATAGAGCTCTGAGGATCATTAATAGGCATCCCAAATTGAGTGAGAATAGAGAGTAAAGTGGTGTGAGAGTTTTTTGTAAAGCTTGGGTTATAAAGCTTTGTAATTTTTTTGTTTGTAATATAAAAGAAGAGTTTTCTCTCCAATCACCTCTATTATTGTGTGTTTTATCACTACAAGTGGTATCAGTAGAAAAGGTTACTCGGAGGGATCCCGAAACTCGGTAACAGAGATTCGGTTCGGAAAGTCGGTTCCGACAAAAGTTGTCAAAAATCGATTTTGAGCATACCATCGGACTTTTCACGGCGAGACAAGCACGGTGGTATTTTCCGGCGATCAAACGGAGGTCCAGATCTCCCTCACGCGCCGCACGCGCCTTGCAGAGGCTGTCCCACGTGCGCCCAGTCGCATCACGCGCGTCACGCGCTGCTCAAGGAAGAAGACGACCACGTCAGCCGCCACGTGTCGTCCAGTTAGCGTCCAGTCAGCGCCACATCAGCAGACCCTGCCAGTCAGCAGCCCAGTCAGCAGTCCACATCAGCAGACCAGTCAGCAGCCACGTGTGCATCCAGTCAGCGCCACATCAGCAGACCCTGCCAGTCAGCAGCCCAGTCAGCAGACCAGTCAACAGCCACGTGTGCATCCAGTTAGCGCCACGTGTCTGCCACGTCAGCAGAACTGCCACGTCAGCAATTTCCGGGTAAATTTCAAATAGGTCCCTGAACTTTCTGGAAATTATATTTTGGCCCCTGTATTTTTGGAAATTGCATTTTAGTCCCTTAACTTTTCCATAATTGCACTTTGGCCCCTGAACTTTTGGAAATTGCACTTTGACCCTTGTAATTTCTGGAATTTGCAATTTGGCCCATGTGTCGGATTTTGACAAACGAAGTGTCATTTCCACCATTTTTTACCATTCCGGACGCAACGGTGAGGTTTGTTTTTTGAAATTCTGCTTAGAATTTTTATGATGGATGGGGGCAACGGAAAAATGGTTTTGTTAACCAGTACAAACTATTTCACATGGAGATGAAGGATGAAAGACCTTCTGTATGTGAAGGACTATGATGGATCAGTATTTCTGGAGCAGAAACCAGGAGGAATGACCGATGAGAAGTGGGCCAATCTTCACCAGAAAACATGCAGTACTATTCGTCAGTGGATCGACGATAGTATCGCCAACCATGTCAGTGAAGAAACAAATGCACGTATCTTATGGAGAAAGCTGGAGGAGCTTTTCCGAGCAAAGACTGGCAACAACAAGTTGTACTACATCAAGAAGATGATGGGGTTGAAATACCAGGAAGGTACAGCTGCGGTGGACCATATCAACGATTTCCTCGGAACAATGAAAGAATTGTCTGGATTGTGCATAGACTTCGGTGATGAGGTAAATGGTTTAATACTCCTTAATACGTTACCAGAATCATGAGAAACGTTCAGATATACGGTGATAAATTCAGCCGCAGATGGGAAAGTCACTATGGAGATGGCAAAGACCAGGATCTTCGAGGAAGAAAAGAGAACGAGAATGCAGGAGTCAGCATCAGCATCAGCCTCAACCTCAGAAGCTCTAGTGATAGAAAAGAACACCAGAAGGGGGATGAGTAAAAACCGAGGCCCAGGTAAATCAGACAAGAACCGGGGGAAATCAAGAACAAGGGATATTGAGTGCTACCACTGCAAGAAGAAAAGCCATATGAAGAGGGACTGTTACAAACTGAAGAACGAGCAGTCTAGGAGAGATGGTGACTATAATGAAGAAAGAGTTGCTACTACCACCGAAAATACCTCCAAACAGTTCTTCATTATATATGAAGAAGATGTTGTGAATCTTGCCAGCCACGAGACCAGTTGGGTGATAGATAGTGGCGCCTCCATACACGCCACATCTCGCAGAGATTTCTTTTCATCTTACACACCAGGAGACTACGGCGCTGTAAGGATGGGGAATGACGGACAGTTTAAAGCCGTCGGTATTGGAGACATCTGCCTTGAAACAGACAACGAGACAAGGCTAGTGTTGAAGGGAGTCAAGCACATCCCAGACATCCGGTTAAACCTGATCTCAACAGGCAAGCTGGATGATGAAGGTTTCCGCAGCACCTTTAGTGACGACACCTGGAAGCTAACTAAAGGATCGATGGTCGTGACACGAGGTAAGAAAGATTCAACTCTGTATTTGATGCATGCTAAGATTTCCAATAGTAGCATAAATACAATTAACAGTAATGAGGCAGCCGAGCTATGGCATAAAAAGCTCGGTCACATGAGTCAAACGGGGATGGAGATATTCCCGAATTGAAGAACTCACACTTACGGAAGTGTGAACACTACATGGCTGGAAAGCAGAACATAGTGTCCTTCCAGAGCTCCCCGCCTCAAAGGAAACCGGAGGTACTTGATCTCATACATTCAGATGTATGTGGTCCAATGCAGACACGAACACTTGGTGGGTCACTGTATTTTGTGACATTCATTGACGATCATTCAAGGAAGATTTAGGCATACACCTTGAAGAGAAAAGATCAAGTGCTGAGAGTATTCAAGGAGTTTCATGCTCTGGTGGAGAGAGAAACCGGCAAGAAACTCAAATGCATCAGAACAGACAACGATGGAGAATACAGAGGTCCGTTTGATCAGTACTGCAAGATGCAAGGAATCCGATATCAAACGACACCTCCGAAGACACCTCAGCTGAATGGCCTAGTTGAGAGGATGAACAGAACCTTATGCGAAAGTGTCAGAAGCTTGCTGTCACAAACCAAGCTGCCGAAGACATTTTGGGGGGAGGCACTCAACACAACAGTACATGTTTTGAACATGTCCCTAGCGGTCGCACTGAAAGGTAATGTTCCTAACCAAGCTTGGACAGGTAAAGAAGTTTCATACGAACACTTGCATGTCTTTGGGTGCAAAGTATTTGTACACATCCCAAAGGACGAGAGCTCAAAGCTTGATGCAAAGAAGCGACATTATGTCTTTATTGGCTATGGTCAGGATGATTTCGGCTACAAACTGTATGATCATGTGGAGAAGAAGATCGTTAGGAGCCGAGATGTTGTCTTCGTCGAAGACCAGACCATAGAAGATATCAGAAAGAAATTGAAGACAATGTCCCAGCAATACAGAGATGTGAATCCAAAACCTCATACACCGGTGCTAGTACAAATTGAAGATGAGGTTCCCGAAGATGAGGTTCCCAGACAGGAGGGTACAGGTGATGAAGCTCCCAGAGATGATGATCATAATCAACCACCAGTACCAGAAGCTACACCAACAGTTCCACAGAGAAGGTCTGACAGAGAGAGGCGACCTTCAACGAAATACTCTGTACATTAGTATGTGCTGCTTACTGACGGGGGAGAACCCGAGAGCTACTAGGAGGCTGTGGAAACGGAAGACAGAGAAAAGTGGGAGGAATCCATGCAAGATGAGATGAAATATTTGCATGACAATCACATTTTTGAGTTGGTGAAATTGCCAAGAGGCAAACGGGCTTTGAATAATAAATGGGTGTACAGGGTGAAGCAACAAGAGCATACTTCACAACCCCGGTACAAAGCCAGATTAGTCGTCAAGGGATTCAATCAGAGGAAAGGCATTGACTTCGATGAAATCTTCTCTCCAGTTGTGAAGATGTCATCCATCACAGTGGTATTCAGCTTAGCAGCAAGCCTCGACCTGGAAGTTGAGAAGATGGATGTCAAGACCGCATTTCTTCACGGAGATTTGGAAGAAGAAATTTACATGGAGCAACCAGAAGGCTTCAAAGTCAGCGGGAAAGAGGATTATGTGTGCAGACTCAGGAAAAGCCTCTACGGTTTGAAACAGGCACCGAGACAGTGGTATGTGAAGTTCGAGTCAGTTATGGGGGAGCAGGGATACAAGAAGACCACTTCAGACCATTGTGTCTTTGTTCAGAAATTTTTTGACGACGACTTTATCATCTTACTGCTATACGTAGATGATATGTTGATAGTTGGCCGGAATCAATCGAGGATTGATAATTTGAAGCAGTAACTGAGTAAGTCTTTTGAGATAAAAGACTTGGGGCCATCTAAACAGATTCTTGGCATCAGGATCGGCCGTGATCGGAAAGCCAGAAGATTATACTTGTCACGGGAGGAGTACATCGAGAAGGTACTTCAGAGATTCCAGATGGACAAGGCTAAAGCGGTTAGCACTCCTCTTGCTACCCACTTTAGATTGAGTACACAGCAGAGTCCCTCTACTGAGACAGAGAATGAGGAAATGAAACAGGTTCCATACACCTCAGCAGTGGGAAGTCTTATGTATGCCATGGTGTGCACAAGGCCAGACTTAGCACACGCAGTTGGATTGGTCAGTCGGTTTATGTCAAACCCAGGACGGGAACACTGGAATGCTATCAAATCGATTATGCGGTATCTTCGAGGCACATCCAAAATGAGGCTATGTTTTGGAAGCAACGAACCAGTGTTGATAGGCTACACCGATTCAGATATGGCAGGAGATGTAGATACCCGTAAGTCTACTTCGGGATATCTGATTACTCTCTCAGGAGGGGCTGTGGCATGACAGTCTAGGTTGCATAGATGTGTTGCACTTTCTACAACAGAGGCATAATTCATTGTAGTGACAGAGGCTTGCAAAGAAGTGATGTGGATGAAGACATTCGTCCAGGAAATGGGTTTCAAGCAGAAGAAGTACATTTTGTACTGTGATAGCCAGAGTGCTATCTATCTCGGTAAAAATTCCACATTTAATTCGAGGTCAAAACATATCGATGTGAGGTATCACTGGATACAGGACGTCCTGAGCTCAAGGCTGTTAGAACTCAGGAAAATTCACACCGACGACAACGATGCCGATATGTTCACCAAGGTTTTACCGAAGGAGAAGCTTGAAATCTGTCGTGCCATAGCCGGGATGACAAAACTCTCCACATAGTCACAGTGGGGAGATACAGAGAACTACGATTGGCTTGATCCCAACTCAGGGTACGTAGGCAGTCATACAGATGCAGCCAGAGGTGGATCCTTTGGAGGATCCGGATTTGGGTGATTGATGGTCGGCTCAG
Source organism: Zanthoxylum bungeanum (assembly GCA_019454045.1). Taxonomy (NCBI): domain Eukaryota; kingdom Viridiplantae; phylum Streptophyta; class Magnoliopsida; order Sapindales; family Rutaceae; genus Zanthoxylum; species Zanthoxylum bungeanum. Next base: position 141,792 of record SKCR01015831.1, read on the forward strand.
ATTTTGGGGAAATCTTCACCGATGGGGAGATTTGTTGCCAACCAGTATGCCAGCCAGCATGCAATATGTGCATGCAAACAAAGCTCAGCCGAAAGTTGATGGATGAAAGGTGCAAGTTGTCACCAAAGCTGGCAAAACGTGTCCAAGGCGTGTGACACTGTTCACGCGTCTTGGGCACTATAAAATAGAGCTCTGAGGATCATTAATAGGCATCCCAAATTGAGTGAGAATAGAGAGTAAAATGGTGTGCGAGTTTTTTTGTAAAGCTTGAGTTATAAAGCTTTGTAATTCTTTTATTTGTAATATAAAAGTTTTCTCTCCAATCACCTCTATTATTATGAGAAATTACTATTTCTTAACAATTATACACATTCAAACAAAGATATCTGTACTATTCAGTCCTCTGATTGCAAATTCGTCACCAACCAATTATTACAATATCATTTGTACAACAATGTATTACATAAGTTTTCCTTTTTTTTTTTCCTTGGCAAGTTTCACCTAGTGAATATGCAGAAACTGTTGTAAATATGAATTTTTAATGCATTTTAATTTGAAAGGGAGTTACAAATTCTAAACGTTTATACTATTAATTATAACCTCTAGGCAGTTTTAAAGTTTGGTGGGAAATTGGCTAATTGAAAGGCATCAGCTATGCAAAGCTTGCAAATTTGCCACCTATAATCGACCTATATTCCATTGATTTATTCAATTCTGGGAAGTTCTAGGCATCTAGGTGTCGGGTCCAGTGTGCATAGCTTCTTTGGTTATGGGATCAATGCTAGGAGAGGCTGTTTCTTACAGCGAAGATCCAATTCTTTATCTCCAATTAGCCTTCACTGTCACCTTCTTTGCTGGCATATATCAGGCCTCCTCAGAGAAAAAAAAAAGACTATTATGACCGAGAAGAAACATAAAAGCTTCGTTTTAGATCTGCTCTTTTGTTATCTTCTCACTACTCAGCACTATTCATGTCCTAAACTCGGCCTCTCATCTCACTGAGTCAAAAACTAAATTTGATACATTGTAATTTTTGTATCGTGGGTGTAATTTTTGTGTGATTGTTGAGTATTGGATCGATTTGTTTTGTCAATGGTGGTTTTCCGACAGGTGTAGCCGGAGAACCGGTGAGTGGCGTGGTTTTAAGTTGGAGCTCTAGAGAAGATGTTTAAGTCGGCGAGATGGAGGTCCGACAAGAACAAGATCAAAGTTGTGTTCAAGTTGCAGTTTCATGCAACTCAGGTTGCCCAGTTGGGGGAAAACGCATTGATGATATCAGTGGTTCCTGTGGATGTGGGAAAACCAACAGTGAGATTAAGAAAAAATTGAGAGCATTTTTTTTTTAATCAATTTGCGGTTTCAATCAATTTTGTGCAAAATCGATTGAGATTGAGAATGGACATTTGGGGCATTTGAAAACAAAAAAAAATGAGCATTTAGGACAATATCGATTGAGACCGAATTTTTATGCAAAATCGATCCAATATAAGATCTCAAAGCCATGAAAACAAAAAAGGGCATTTGGGGCAATAAATATAAAAAATCCTTCACATGAATTACCACTTATAGGAAGCAATCAAGGAATGAAAGAAGTTTTATGTTATTTTTTTCTAAAAATTTGATAACAAAATGTGGCATTGTCTTTATTTTGTTAGCATGATAAAATGAATCATTTTCTTATTAAAAACCCATTTTTAAAAATATTTAAAACCTTTCATTCTTTTATGGAAAAACCCACCTTAAGGCCCCTGTACTCTCAATGTTTTTTACATTGCACCCCTGTACTAAATTTTCTACACATCGCACCCTTGTACTCTCAATATTTTTATATTGCACCCCTGTACTAAATTTTCTACACATTGCACCCCTGCACTCTAAAAAAATTGACATTCCACCCTTATTTTAACGGCAAGTTAACAGAGTTGAGAAATATTCTGACATCACCCACCCTTATTTGTGTCATATCTGCCTGGTTTAGTAAGAAACACATATGCTAAAAGAGAAGAGCTAAAAAAATGGGTGTTTGCTATAATGTGCATGCATGACATGCAATACTAGTTGTCGTTCTTTAGGAATGATGTCTGATAACCGTGAAGCATCTTTGTTTGTTTTTTGTTGTTCATTAATAACACTCCAAGATCGTAGTTTTGATCTAATTTTTGCAATAAATTAGTTGGATTTTTGAATGTATCAGAAGGAGCATAATATTTATGCGCCTTAGCATAACTTCAAAGTAAAAAACTTGCTCGGTTCAATCCGAAATAAGGGTGGGTGATGTCAGAATATTTCTCAACTCTGTTAACTTGCCGTTAAAATAAGGGTGAAATGTCAATTTTTTTAGAGTGCAGGGGTGCAATGTGTAGAAAATTTAGTACAGGGGTGCAATGTAAAAAAAATTGAGAGTACAAGGATGTAATGTGTAGAAAATTTAGTACAGGGGTTGTAATGTAAAAAACATTGAAAGTACAGAGGCCTTAAGATGAGTTTTTCCTTCTTTTATTAAAAAGCAAAAGTTTCTTAAAAACCCAAAACTACCCTTCAAAACTATGACATATAAAAACAATTACCCTGTCCCACATTATCTCCCTCCATTTTTCACCAGCCATGAAAATAACATCATCTTCTTCACCCTCTCATGGCCGTTCTTCTTTCTTTCTCCCCCTTTCCCCTTCACCCACCAAACACTAAACCCCAAGACCCCAATCTCATCTCCCTACCCACCACCATTCAGAATCCCAAGTTCAGTACTAAGAGACAGTTCATTCTCAAAACAACCTCACTTTCTATCATTTCTTTACCCTTATTACAACACCCATTTGCACAATCTTTGGCTTTAGCTGAACCTTCTTCTTCACCACCACCACCTTCAAAGTCTCTTTCTGGCATTGCAAACACAAAGTCTTGGTTCCAGTTCTATGGTGATGGCTTTTCCATTCGTGTCCCTCCTCAGTTTCAGGACATCTCTGAGCCTGAGGTACATTTTCTTTTTCTTTTTTAAATCAAATAATCAATCTTGTTTTGTTAATTATTTGTGTAGCATATTAATTAATTTAAGGCTTCATAATTAGTTAATAATTCTAGGCAAGAGGAGTTGATATCAAATTGGGGTTAAGGGTTAGGCATCCGGGGAAGCTGTACACTTTTTGTGTATTTTTTGGGTAGCTAAAAAAAAACTTTACTAATTCGCCTTCATAATTGTTTTTAAAGTTGATGAGCTGCTTCAGAAAGTACTATATATTCTTGCTGATATTTCTCAAATTGTTGAAAGTTAGTTGGTTGCTTGATGTTGTTAGGACTACAATGCTGGGTTGTCTCTTTACGGGGATAAGGCAAAGCCTAAGACCTTTGCAGCACGATTTGCGACTCCTGATGGGTATAAGCTCCCTCCACTTGATGTTTTTCTTTTGTTTATTTAATTTCTCAGTGCACAAAATCCTTCTTATGAGGCTTAAGAAAGAAGCATCTGCGAGATTAGGGGCCTGTTATGTGGCATTAGGTGAACACAATGTAATCAAATTGAGTTTCCTGAAAAGTTCTAGTGATTCCCATTTTGAATTTGATTGTCAACGGTCGATGCAGATCTGAAGTTTTGAGTGTCGTGGTTCGCCCATCCAATCAACTCAAGATCACATTCTTAGAGGTTTGTAAATGATAGTGGTTGATATTTTCTTGTATCTTATTTTCTTATTACATAAACTTAAAGTTAAAGTCGAGTACTTCTAAGTGTGTATATGATACGAAATCGGATACGAAAAGACGAAACCCGATCCAAGATCCCGTAGACCCCCAAAGAACCTGTCCTTGAAAACCCTTGGAGATAGCCTCAGATGAATTTTGCCAGCAAATAGGACGCCACAAAGGATGTCAACCCTTTGATAAGTCTTTGTTCAATCACTGAACGATGATAAAATTTTCTTAATCTCAAGAAATTCACTATTCACGCACAAATAATAGGGTCCTTCATTAAGAGTTGTTTTTGAGTTTAAATAGTAACATACTCAAACCCTAAGAGAGCTAAAAAGACTAATATAGCCCTAAACTACCCATTATCAACTAAAAGCCCATAATTCCTAATCTCTAGCCCACTTTGAACCCATAACTAAATAAAATAAACTAACCCAAATAATAAATAAAAACGGTAATCCCCGTTGGTTCCATACATGCAAATAAATAATAAATATGCCTAAATAACGGAAAACGATTCATGCTGCTCCTCGATGACTTGGGTCAAGTGTATAACTCTTGAACCCTCTTCCTTGAAGTCCAATTGGTCTCGAACCTGCTTGTTCAAGTCAGCTACATGATGTTGGGCCAGGCCTGCCATAGCGTCCTTGATCCTCCTAGCTCTGTGTCTTGTAATTGGTCCAACCGGTACATGGATTGGATCGGTTGTGGTCTGGGCCGAATCAGGTGCATCTAGGATCACATTATCCCCTCCCTCTTGAAAAGGATTCGACCTCGAATCGACACCTGCATCAAAAGGGGACAAATCAGAAACATTAAATGAAGCAGAAACATTATACTCACCAGGCAGATCAAGCTTATATGCATTATCATTGATCCTTTCGATGACTTGAAAAAGACCATCTCCTCGGGGTTGAAGCTTGGATCTTCGTTGAGCCGGAAACCTTTCCTTACGCATGTGTAACCAAACCCAATCACCAGGCTCAAACACCACGCGTTTACGGCCTTTATTCGCATGAGAAGCGTACTGCTCATTTTTCCGTAATATGTGTTCACGTGCTTTCTCATGTATTGTTTCACCAATTCTGCTTTCTTTTTCCCATCTAAACCTACTCTTTCCTCAATAGGCAAAGGCAATAAATCCAATGGTGTTAGTGGGTTAAAGCCATATACAATTTCAAAAGGTGAATATGAAGTAGAAGAATGAATGCACCTATTGTATGCAAACTCTATAAATGGCAAACACTCTTCCATGATTTTAGATTTTTAGTGACTATAGTGCGAAGCAATTGAGTCAAAGTCCTATTGACCACCTCTGTCTGTCCATCTGTTTGAGGGTGACACGTAGTAGAATAAAGTAATTTAGTCCTTAGCTTACCCCACAAAACCTTCCAGAAATGACTCTTAAGAATTTAACATCTCTATCAGAAACTATACTCCTAGGAATCCCATGTAGTCGTACTACTTCCCTAAAGAATAAGTCTGATATATTAGTGGCATCATCAGTTTTATGGCATGCAATAAAGTGTGCCATTTTGCTAAATCTATCAACCACTACAAAAATGGAATCCTTACCTCGTTTAGTCCTAGGTAAACCCAACACAAAATCCATCGAAATATCTACCCATGGTTCACTAGGTACAGGTAATGGAGTATATAATCCATGAGCTTCACCCTAGATTTGGCTTTTCTACAAGTGAGACACCGATCACAAATTCGCTCTACATCGCGCTTCATCCTAGGCCAATAAAAATGCTCCTTTAAGGTTTCTAGGGTCTTACTAATTCCAAAATGTCCCATTAGTCCACCTCCATGAGCCTCTTCACTAATAGCTCACGCATACTACAAGAAGGAATGCACAACTTATTTTCTCTAAACAGAAATCCCTCATGCTGGTAGAATTTACTAAATGCTGATTTAATACATGCAGCATATATATCACAAAACTCCACATCACATGCATAAAGCTCTTTAATAAATTCAAATCCTAACATTTTAGCACTTAAAGAAGTAAGTAAAACATACCTGCGTGACAAGGCATCTGCAACTATATTTTCCTTACCTTGTTTGTAGCGAATGACGTACGGGAATGTCTCTACAAACTCCATCCATTTAGCATGCCTCTTGTTCAGTTTTCCTTGCCCTTTAAGGTTTTCAAACTCTCATGATCTGTGTGTATCACGAACTCTTTAGGCCATAGGTAATGCTGCCAATTCTCCAGTGCTCGAACAAGTGCATACAACTCCTTATCGTACGTAGGATACCTCAACGCTGCCCCGTTCAACTTTTCACTGAAGTACGCAATAGGTCTTTTCTCTTGCATCAATACTGCCTCAATACCTATTCCGCTTGCGTCACACTCTATCAAAATGTGCTCTCAAAGTTAGGTAGTGCGAGAACTGGTGCACTGCATAACCTTCCTTGAGAGTCTGAAATGCACTCTCTTGAGCTTCACCCCACTGAAATCCAACAGTCTTTTGACTACCTCAGTCAATGGTGCGGCTATGCTACTGAAATCCTTCACAAAGCGCCTGTAGAAACTCGCTAATCCATGAAAGCTTCTAACCTCAGACACTGTAGTAGGTGTTGGCCAATCTCTAATCGCTTTAACTTTCTCTTCATCCATCTCTATGCCATCTGCAGTCACTACAAAACCAAGAAAAACGACTCTATCCATGCAAAATGTGCATTTCTTATAATTAGCAAATAATCTTTCTTTTCTTAAAATATCAAGCACATTTTTCAAATGATCTACATGTTCATCTAAAGATTTACTGTATACTAATATGTCATCAAAATAGACCACTACAAACTTCCCTATACATGCACGCAACACATGGTTCATAAGTCTCATAAAAGTACTAGGGGCGTTTGTTAAACCAAAAGGCATTACTAACCACTCATATAACCCATACTTAGTTTTAAAAGCGGTCTTCCACTCGTCTTCTCTCTCATACGAATCTGGTGATATTCACTCTTAAGGTCAATTTTACTAAAAATCTTAGATCCATGTAGTTCATCTAACATATCATCTAGCCTAGGAATGGGATGTCGATACTTTACCGTGATATTATTTATGGCACGACAATCCACGCACATACGCCATGTCCCATCCTTCTTAGGCACTAATAACACTGGTACTGTGCGCACGGGCTCATACTCTCTCGTACGTAACCCTTCTCCATCAGCTCCTCAACTTGCCTTTGAAGTTCCTTGGTCTCCTCAGGATTACTCCTATATGCGGGTCTATTAGGATGACAGATCCAGGCACGAAATCAATCTGATGTTCTACCCCGAAATGGGTGGAAGCCCATTAGGAATGTCCTCTGTGAGTACGTCTTCAAATTCCTGCAAAAGAGAAGAAATAGAAACAGGAAGTGAATTGTTAGTGTTAGTAAGTAAAGAAAAGTGTGGTGTGTCTTTATACACTAGCAGCAACATGAGTTTGCCAGCTTTGTAGGCTCTCCTCACTTCTCCCTCACCAAGATAAAAACTCTTTTTCACTCTCCTTTCTTCTCACTCTCTCCCTCAGCCCCATTTCCCTTGGGTTTACTCTCAGTTCTAATCCCAGTGTTTCCCCCACTCTCGTGTTTAGATCTCATTTTCTCACTATTATCACTCTTATCCCCCAAGGATGCGGCTTCTCTCTCTCTCTCTCTTTCCCTTTCCAACTGTAATTTGACTTGATCATCATGAACCTGTTTTGTGTCAAAGGGTATAATGTAATGGGCTTGCCCTTATGCTGGAAATAATATTTGTTTCGAAACCCATCATGTATCACCTTCCTATCGAACTGCCACGGCCTCCCCAAAAGTATGTGACCTGCTTGCATTGGTACCACATCACACAACACCTCATCCGTGTAAGGTCCAATGGTAAAAGTCAACAATACCTGCTTGGTCACCCTGATCTCACCACACTCATTAAGCCATTGTAGCCTATATGGCTTAGGATGGGCCAAACATGACAATCCCAATCTTGCCACCAATGCTGTGCTAGCCACGTTGGTGCAACTACCCCCATCGACGATCATACTATATGACTTCCCATTCACGCTACACCTAGTATGAAAAATAGTCTCTCTCTGCTGCTCGGTCTCCTCCTCAACTATTTGTGCTGTCAATGCTCTCCTAGACACAAGCGACAGGTTATCTAGTGGGTGTGCTGCTCCCTCATCATCATTAGCATCCTCTAATGCAGGCATCTCATCTTCCACCTCCTCATCTGTAGAATCGATATTACCATCATCATTCACTATTATTGTTCGCTTGTTGGGGCACTGTGATGCATAATGTCCCAAACCTAAGCACTTAAAACACTTTACCTCCTTGGATTTTGGAATTACCACTTCAGACTTAACCTTAACTCTACCAGCCTCTATTTCCTTTCCCTTACCACTATCAGCCCTGGGCTTATTGAAACCCTCATCTCTCCGTTCATTACTAGGCCACTTCCCTCTCCAAGCAGAAGTTCCATGTGTAGTGTATCTAGATGCTGATTTCTTCCTTAACTGTCTTTCTACCTTGGTCGCCATATGTAGCATATCCTCCAACTCCACATAATGATGCAACTCAACTACACTTGCAATCTCCTTATTTAACCCTCCTAAAAACCGAGCCATCGTGGCTTTTCTATCCTCCACCACATTCGCCCTAATCATTGCTACCTCCATCTCTGTATGATAGTCCTCAACACTCTTCGAACCCTGATACAAATGTTGTAGCTTCTGATATAATTCTCTGTAATAGTGGCTTGGAATGAACCTCTTACGCATGAGAGCCTTTAACTCCTCCCAAGTCTCAACTGGCCTCTCATGGTTCCTCCTCCTGTTAGTTACCAACTGATCCCACCAAATCACCGCATAGTCTGTAAACTCAATTGCAGCCAACTTCACCTTCTTCTCATCAGAATACCTATGACAATTAAAAATTAACTCAATCTTCCTTTCCCAGTCCAAATACGCCTCTGGATCATTTCTGCCGTGGAAAAATGGAATTTTCATCTTGATACTGCCTAGGTCACCATCAATATCATCTCTCCTACCACGATCTCTCCTGTCAGGCTCCCTCCGATAGTCATAATTATGCTCATCATATGCATCTCTCCCATATCTATCTCCAAATCGGTCACCAAATCTATCACCAAATCGTCTATTTTCTCCCCCATAGGCCCGTCTATCTCCTCTCTGAAAACCTCTCTGCGCATCAAACCTCCTATCCCGCCTGTCATATCTCCTCTCATACCGCCTATCCCGCGGCCTATTCCTATCCTCCTCATCTTCGAACTCATCCAACTCCTCAATATCATCCAGATTATTCTCTGCCTCAAAACTCATGTATAGGTACCCTAGTGTGTTGTTGCTCTGCCTGTTCCTGCCTAGATTGTTGTGGCCCCTCAACCTCCTTCGGAACACTAGAGAATTGGAGAGTAGTAACCTCCCTCGACAACCTCTCCATTGCCGCATTCATAGTTCCAAACATCTCCCGGAACTCAGCCATACTCTTTTCCATTGTATTATCCTCTCATCCACACTCATATCTTTCTCTGCCATCTTACTTAACAAACAGATTAGTAATAACAAGAAATAAATAAAGTAAACAAAGAAAACCTCACGAACTCTCGTGTTTCACTCTCTCTCAAACACTCTCTTCGAAAAATTACCTCCGTTCAATGTCGAACGCTAACCACCAATGGATTGCACAATCCGTGTGTAGTCCAAAAAGTCAGCAAAATCCACAAGGAATCAAAGGAATAAGGATATCAAGTAATTTAAGACGTGACTCAAGAAGCAACGCACGATATTCGATCAATAAAACCTAAAACTAGAGTGCAAAATGAAATAATAAAATAAACAAGAGCAATGTTTTTTTTTTTGTTTTTTTTTTTTGTTTTTTTTTGTTTTTTGCTCAACGACACAGTAACAAAAAGACAAGATTGAGAGACTAAAAAGAAAAAAAAAAATTAGAAGAAACAGAAAGAAGAAAAAGTCAGACCTGAAATCTGGCTCTGATAACCAATTGATACGAAATCGGATACGAAAAGACGAAACCCGATCCAAGATCCCGTAGACCCCCAAAGAACCTGTCCTTGAAAACCCTTGGAGATAGCCTCAGATGAATTTTGCCAGCAAATAGGACGCCACAAAGGATGCCAACCCTTTGATAAGTCTTTGTTCAATCACTGAACGATGATAAAATTTTCTTAATCTCAAGAAATTCACTATTCACGCACAAATAATAGGGTCCTTCATTAAGAGTTGTTTTTGAGTTTAAATAGTAACATACTCAAACCCTAAGAGAGCTAAAAAGACTAATATAGCCCTAAACTACCCATTATCAACTAAAAGCCCATAATTCCTAATCTCTAGCCCACTTTGAACCCATAACTAAATAAAATAAACTAACCCAAATAATAAATAAAAACGGTAATCCCCGTTGGTTCCATACATGCAAATAAATAATAAATATGCCTAAATAACGGAAAACGATTCATGCTGCTCCTCGATGACTTGGGTCAAGTGTATAACTCTTGAACCCTCTTCCTTGAAGTCCAATTGGTCTCGAACCTGCTTGTTCAAGTCAGCTACATGATGTTGGGCCAGGCCTGCCATAGCGTCCTTGATCCTCCTAGCTCTGTGTCTTGTAATTGGTCCAACCGGTACATGGATTGGATCGGTTGTGGTCTGGGCCGAATCAGGTGCAGCTAGGATCACATCAGTATATGATCATTAGGTCATATAAACTGTTGTAACATTGAATTAGGACTTTCTTCACTGTTTTTGGTATTTATTTTGAAGAATGTTTAATTAATCATAAGAGGGATAAACTCGTATTATGGATTTATTCAAAGGTGGCATCCCATTCGATCCTTTGAACCATATTAATACTATTCTCAAACTCAAACAGGCCCAAGATATTACTAATTTCGTACCTTAAAGGAGGCAGCAAAAATCTTTGTTCCAGGTACACTATGATGCAAACTTTTTTATTTTTATTAATTCTGCAAATCTAATATTTCTCTGTAAATCTTTCTTTTTGCGAGTGTAGATATATAGTCATACTTTTATCACTTTTCTATTCCACCAACTATTACATGGGAACAAATAGACTTTAGTTTTTTTTCTTGACTTGTTTTCTTTGGTTCAATCCTATACTTTGTGTTGACATTAATCTGTAATAGCAGGTGGGGCGACTTTATACTCTGCTCGAACCATAAAAATAAAAGAAGAGGAAGGCTTCAAGTAAGTCTATCTCTAAATTAATGTTGTAGAATATGTTTACCGCAAGGGGACATAACTAAAAATGATCCTTTTTCCTAAGAAGAAAAACAGAACAAGAAAGAGTAGCTTCAATGCATTTAAGTATGGCTATAATCACACATTAAAAACTGATGCCTCGGTTTTTTAACTATTTTCCCGTAAATGCTTTTCTGTTGGTACATAACCTAGATGATTGAGAGTTCAATAGATGGATCCACGAATTTTGGAGCAAATGGTGTATGCAATATGCTGTAGATGGAAAATCAAATTGAAGCATATTTGAGCATTATATGTGAATATCTAAAGTATTCTGTTCGTTGGCTTGATTTATTTTTCAGGACTTATTACTTCTACGAATTTGGTAGGGATGAGCAGCACGTAGCACTAGTAGCGGCTGTTAACAGTGGAAGGGTTAGTTTAAAAAACCATAAATTTCATAAGATTATTGCATTAACACATAGGAAATGTAAAATTACCGTTTTTCTGTTGAAAAAATCCATAAAAGCAGAATTTAGATCACCGTGCACCCATGTGTCCCAAGATTGAATAACAGAAAAAGAAAAGTGTTAAATAATAGTTAACAGAATCAAACCTCATTTTTTTTTGTCAAAAAAGAAAAAAAATGTTGCGGAGACGGGATTTGAACCCATGAAAATTATGAGCCTTACGAGCTACCAAACTGCTCTACCCTGCGATGAAGAGAAGAACTGGGAACTAATGAAGAGGCAAGGATCGAATGCATCCCTTCTTCCATACCAGTACAAATAAAAGAGCCTATTTGTAAAGGGGTCCCTCTATCATCTTGTAAGCACTTGATGGATTATTACTCCACCAGCTACATCATGCCTTTCTTTCATATTGCAGGCTTATATTGCTGGAGCAACTGCTCCAGAATCCAAGTGGGATGATGATGGCGTGAAGCTACGTTCTGCTGCCATATCACTTTCGCTACTGTAGTAATATCCCCAAGAAGTTGTTTATCAGGTTTGTTGAATCACATTTACAAATGGAAACCATCTGCCAAATCGATTTCGGTTCTAGCATCATGATGAATCAACATGTTCAAAGAAACTTCAAGTTAAAGGCATTAGGGATCAGTTCAGTTAAAGTTTTTGATAAGTTGTCGATATTTGGGACTAGCAAGCATAGCATATTTTCCTGAATTGTTTACAAAACTACCCAAAAATGAATTCCTTGAATACTTGTGTGCTCGCTGATTACATTTTTTTCTCTCTTCTTTCTCCAGATTGTGTGAACATTTGTTTTGCTACTTAGACATCCTTTTTGAACATGGCACGACTTGTATATTGGATGAAGAGGCATCACACGGACTAGCCAGCTTCGCTAATGGTTCCGTTACTGCAACCTACTCCTATTACAAACTTTACCTAGCTTAAAGCTTATAGATTTTGAGAGAAAACTTTCTTGAAGCTGATTGTAAGCTAGCATTTGTACTCCAATTGATTTTTGGAATCAATTCTTTCAATTTTTTTTTTTGCATACCATTCATTGATTTTATGCGTGCTATGGTGATTTGATTTCAACTCAATTTTTAATAGCAACTCAACTTCTGTAGCTGATTTTTCTGTACCTTATTAACACCATTGATCATCATCAAGAAATGAAACCAATGAAACAGAATCAACAGCTGGCCATTTGTCACTGGCAACAGTAACTATATTTTTCCACAGATTATACTCTAAACTATGTAAATCAAGAAGCTGGATCAGAAATAGTATTTGATTTAGTAATTGCTAACCAAATTCTTCACGGAATAAACTTCTACATGGCGTATAATATAAAGAAAAATCCCAGCAACATAAGCAAAAACTGCATGTTAAAGAAAAAAGACAAAAACAAACTTGAATGCAGATTGATTTAGATAGAATATTTCTAAAATATGTGTTGATTCAATTAACTTTATAGCATATTTATTTCATTATCTTTTATAGTCTTTGATTTGTCACCATGAAATCAATGATCATTTGGATTCTTGCCAACGACCCATGCAAAAGTCTTCTAATGAACCTTCTATAAAGAGAGTCTTATGCTTATCATGAGATGCATACACATAACTGGAGATATTATTGTGCCCACTTTCTGGTTTTACAACTTTATTTGTAGTTCCATTTTTTTATTTCATTTAACCTAATATTTTAATCAAATTTTAATGAATGATTTTATATATATATATATAATTAAACTAATAAAATATGTAACTCTAAAAAAAATTATTTCTAAATAAAACCTTATATATGATATTTTTCTTATACAATGTTCTCAATTAAAGTTTTTATAGCAAACTTTTTAATATTACAGTTGATAACATACGTATAATACAACCATTTTTATTTTATTTATTTTTTTACATATAGGCTTAAGATCTTGTGTACGTCTAACACCATATTGGAGTAGGTTTTGCATTCGAAAAAGAAAGCCATGTGCTCACTTTGTATACTTATGTTTCAATTTTCCTATTTACTGGTATCTATTTCAATCATATTGTTAACGGATCGGGTTGAGTTTTTTGAATTTTGCGAAAGTTGATCGGGTCGGGTCACACGGGTCGGCAAGCTCGAATCCGAAATTTGAGATTACAAACTCGAGCAGGTTGGGTCCCAAAAAATTGAATTTTTTTTATGTATTAATTATTTTGAAACATAAATACTATTTATTTTATGTCCAAAAATTTATCATACATATAAAGTTTCAAAATAATAAAAGTAATAAACAACTTAAATGTTGTGAAATAACGATCACTCTTGGAAGTGTTTGAGAAAAAACCGAATTCGTATTTTATTACTACAAGAATAAATACCAAGTTTACAACCAAGAAACTTATCAAAAACTCAACACTCTCTCTATACAATTATAGGACACTCACTGGGATAATCTTTAACACTGAAAATGGCCTCAATTTATAGCCAATTCGTGGCTACTGTTCATGCCACAAATTACTCCACAATTCATGGCATCTCTTTGTTTGCTTCACCAAATTTCAAACCTCCTGATTTTGTGGCAATCACCACCTCAATGTTTGTTGGCTTGATGCAGAAAAAGGAGGTGGTAGTTGGATGCTTGCTGGACCTCACAATTCTCCCCCTCCAGCAGCATCTGAAGCAATCGTCATCTGACAGCTATCCCGGTTATGTCTCTGCACAACTCTAGCTTGTCTCGAGTAACCACATTCGTTAACATATCGGCTGGATTCTCATCTGTATGGATCTTCACTAGTCTCAGCAGTTGTTGATCCATCACCTCGCGTATCCAGTGATAGCGAATATCAATGTGTTTCGTCCGGGAATGATACATTGAGTTCTTGCTCAAGTCCAGAGCACTCTGACTGTCACAATGTATCTTGTATTCTGTCTGCTTGATCCCTAACTCTTGGAGAAACCGCTTTAGCCACAACATTTCTTTTCCTGCCTCAGCTATGGCAATGTACTCAGCTTCTGTTGTGGATAATGCTATACACCTCTGCAATCTTGACTGCCATGACACAGCTCCCCCTGCAAAAGTGTAAATGAATCCTGATGTAGATTTCCTACCATCAAGATCTCCTGCCATATCTGAATCTGTATAGCCTTCCAAGATCGGATCAGCTCCCCCATAACACAGACGAAACTTCGTTGTACCCTTCAGGTACCTGAGAATCCATTTGACTGCTTCCCAGTGTTGTTTTCCAGGATTAGAGAGAAAACGGCTCACTACACCAACTGCGTGTGCAATATCTGGCCTGGTACATACCATTGCATACATTAGGCTTCCAACAGCTGAAGAATACGGTATTGCTGACATTTCCTCTATCTCTTTCTTGGATGAGGGGCACGAACTCTTGCTCAGTTTGAAATGGTGCGCTAGCGGAACGCTGACTGGTTTGGATTTCTGTATATCGAACCTTTTGATCACCCGTTCAATATACCTCTCCTGTGAAAGCCATAACTTCTTGTTCTGTCTGTCACGAACAATCTCCATTCCCAAAATCTGTTGAGCTGGTCCCAAGTCTTTCATGTCGAAAGCCTTGGAGAGTTCCTTCTTCAGCTGGCTGATCTTCGCTGCTTCTTGTCCAACAATCAACATGTCATCTACATACAGTAGAAGAGCAACGAAATTTCCATCTGGAAACCTCTGAATGTATACACACTGATCTGCTGCAGTTCTTTTGTAGCCTTGACCCACCATGAATGAGTCGAACTTCTTGTACCATTGCCTCGGTGCTTGCTTAAGCCCGTACAAGCTCTTTTTCAGCTTGCAAACAAGGTTTTCTTTGCCTGAAACCTTGAATCCTTCTGGCTGCTCCATGTAGATTTCTTCATTCAGATCACCATGAAGAAATGCAGTTTTGTCATCCATCTGTTCAAGCTCCAAATTCAATCTGGCTACCAATCCTAGGATAACTCGGATTGAAGCCATTTTTACCACCGGTGAAAAAATCTCATCAAAGTCAATTCCCTTTTTCTGTAGGAATCCTTTGACCACTAGCCGAGCTTTGTGTTTCACCACTTTTCCGCTGCCATCTTTCTTGAGCTTGAATACCCATTTGTTCTTCAGTGCCTTCATTCCATGTGGGAGCTTCACTATCTCATAAGTATTGTTTTTCTGCAGAGATTCCATCTCATCCTGCATTGCGTGCATCCATTTGTCTTTGTCCTTATGAGATACTGCTTCGTTGAAGGTTTATGGCTCCCCCTCGTCAGTTAGCAGAATGTATTCTGATCCTGAGTATCTGGCTGATGGAATCCGGCCTCTCTCGGATCTTCATACTAGAGGTTCTGGCTGTCTGATATCATCCGGATCTGTGGATGAACTCGAAGCCTCTGATGGAGCAGGTTGCAGCTCCCCCTGCTCAACACCTCCTTCCTCCTCTGGTTCTGCTTCTGGTATGTCTTGCACCACATCATCATCTGTGGCCACTGGTGTTGGTTCTGGTGTTGAGGTTGTGTCTGGATTTGCATCGGCATTGTCGGCACTGGTTTTAGAAGGCATCTTGGGCTTTTCAATGTCTTCTATTGTCTGGTCTTCAAGAAACACTACATCCCTGCTTCTGATGACCTTCCTTTCCTTCGGGTCCCATAACCTATATCCAAATTCTTCGTCTCCATAGCCTATGAAGATGCATGGAGTAGTCCTTGCATCGAGCTTCTGTCTGAGCTCCTTGGATACATGTGCAAATGCTAAACATCCAAATATTCTGAGATGAGAATATGAAGGATTCTTACCAGACCACACTTTCTCCGGAATCTCGAAGTTCAACGGTACGGATGGTGATCTGTTGATCAGGTAGCAGGCGGCACGAACAGCTTCTCCCCAGAATGGCTTTGGCAGCTTAGCCATACTGATCATGCTCCTGACTTTCTCCATAATGGTGCGGTTCATCCTTTCAGCGACACCATTGTGTTGTGGGGTGCGTGGAACAGTCCTCTCGTGTCGAATGCCGTGACTTCCGCAGTAGGCATCGAACTCCCTGGAAGTGTATTCGCCTCCATTGTCTGTACGAAGACACTTCAGTTTCTTCCATGTTTCACGCTCGACCATGGCATGGAACAGTTTGAAATAGTCCAGGACCTGATCCTTTGATTTCAGAAAATACACCCATACTTTCCGAGAAGCATCATCAATAAAAGTCAGAAAATATTTGTTACCGCCTAGTGAGTTTACCTCCAAGGGACCACATACATCAGAGTACACCAGACTGAGTAACTCTGATTTCTTTGTAGATGAGAAATTAAAAGAGACTATGTGTTGCTTACCGAATAGACAGTGGTTGCAAGGATCCAAATTAGCATTTTTGGAGACGGTGATTAGATCCTTCTTTGTCAAGGTAGACAACCCCCTTTCACTCATGTGACCGAGTCTCTGGTGCCACAGATTCTGAGAAGCCTCTTTTTCAGCTACATTGAGGCTGTCTGCACAAATCTTCACATGAGTCTTGTATAGTGCGCCGCAAGCATGTCCTCGGGCGACAATCATGACACCTTTCGTCATTCTCCATGTGCCATTTCTGAAGTGATTTTCATAGCCCTGTTTGTCAAGAGCTATCCCCGAGAGTACATTCAGCCGAAGTTCTGGAACATGCAGGACATCCTTCAAGATCAATGTACACCCGAAATTTGTCCGCAACTGAATATCACCCATTCCTACTATCCCAGAGGAACTGATATTTCCCATCTTCACTGCTCCAAAGTCTCCTGCTTTGTATGTTGTGAAGAAATCTCTGTGAGGAGTGACGTGGTAGGATGCTGCAGTATCTACCACCCACTCAACATCTTGGGTTGCGTTGTGAAGGCATGTCTCTTCCTGTATGGAGCATATTGCTACATCTGCTTGGACAACGACCAGTGTCTCTCCTTCGTCATTTTTCGGCTGGTGATTGCCTTCTTTCTGCTCTCGTTGCAGTTTTCGGCAATTCTTCTTTAGGTGGCCTACAATGCCACAATGGTAGCACTTATAGGTAGACTTCCTTCCATCTGAGGATCTACCTCTGGTTGTGCTTCTGCCTCTCTCTCCATCTCTTCCTTGATGTCTTTCTCGAGTCTATGTGACGAAGGCTTCTGTCTGTTCTGAGCCAACATCTTTTCTCCTGGACTCCTCATTCGACAGGGCATCTTTTACCATAGACATGGTAACTTACCTCCTGGAGCGAAATTGCTGAGAGTAACCACCAATGTCTCCCAGCTATCAGGAAGGGAACTGAGTAGTAAGAGGGCTTGAACTTCATCTCCCAGCTGCATGTCTACTGCAGACAACTGGTTCACCAGGCTTTGGAACTCGTTGGTGTGTTCCGCAACGGAAGTTCCACTCCGTAGCTTCAGGTTCACCAAACGCCTCATTAACAGGGCTTTATTCCGAGCTGTCTTGGCCTGGAACATGTCTTCCAGCTTTATCCACATCCCGTAAGCATCTGAATCCTGTGCTACGTGGTGGAAGACATTGTGACCGATCCACTGCCTTATCTGACCCAAAGTTCTGTTGTTGAGTTTATTCCAGTCATACTCCTTAACAGACTCTGGTTTCACTCCCTTCAACTCGATGACATCAAACAAATCTTTGCAATGCAAGAAATCTATCATCCGAGGTCTCCAGAGGGAGTAATTAGTTGCAGCCAGTTTAATCATTGCACCAGAATGAGAATCCTCCATCTCCATTTTAAGTTTTTAAAGTTTAAAATGAGAATACACTAAAATTGGGGCTGAATTTCACAAATCCGAGGTCACCGTTGCGTCCGGAACGGTCGAAAATGGTGGAATAGACACCTCTTTGGTCTAAATCCGACACAGGGACTGATTTGTAAATTCCTAAAAGTTATGGGGCAAAACTGTAAATTTCAAAACTTCAGGGGGCAAAATGAAATTTACCAGACTGCTGACGTGGCAGTGCTGACGTGGCAAGGTGGGACCGGTTTGCTGACGTGGCGGACACGTGGCGCTGACGTGGCGGACACGTGGCGGATGACGCGGATCGTCTTCAACCTTCAGCAGCGCGTGCGGCGCGTGGAGCGCGTGAGGGCGCGTGGGCAGCTCTTTGGAAGGCGCGTGCGGCGCGTGTGGCCTTCTGGGACGTCGGTTCGGTCGCCGGAAAATACCACCGTGCTCGTCTCGACGTGAACTAGCTGATGGTATCCTCAAAATGAATTTTTGACAACTTTTCCGGAACTCGAATTTTCCGAACCAAACTCCGTTCTTCGGTTTTTCGATCCCAATGAAGAACCAAAGCTTCTGATACCACTTGTTGTGAAATAACGATCACTCTTGGAAGTGTTTGAGAAAAAACCGAATTCGTATTTTATTACTACAAGAATAAATACCAAGTTTACAACCAAGAAACTTATCAAAAACTTAACACTCTCTCTATACAATTATAGGACACTCACTGGGATAATCTTTAACACTGAAAATGGCCTCAATTTATAGCCAATTCGTGGCTACTGTTCATGCCACAAATTACTCCACAATTCATGGCATCTCTTTGTTTGCTTCACCAAATTTCAAACCTCCTGATTTTGTGGCAATCAACACCTCAATGTTTGTTGGCTTGATGCAGAAAAAGGAGGTGGTAGTTGGATGCTTGTTGGACCTCACATTAAATAATAATAAAAAGTTTTAAAAAATGATAAAATTTATATTGTATCGGGTCGGATTATCCCGAAAATATATTATTATTTTTTCAAACCTGACCGGGTTGGGGTTGGGTCGGGTCTATCGCGGGTTGACTGGAAAATGTGAATACCCCTAACTACTGGTCCCTACTTTTAAACATGTGTCTTAATCTTTTGGGATACACATGACCTAATTAAATCCATGTGAATGACATTCTTTAAATTTAATTTTAATATTATTATTGAATTTTTACTTGTATGTTTCAAGTCCATTGAACTTTTATCTATTAACTTAAATTTTAACTTTAGCGTAGGTAAATCTAAATGAATTCGGTGACCAACTAAAGAGAATTGCTTAAAAACGAATCGATCAGACATTAGGGACATTTTATTAGCAATTTCATCATCAATCATTTGCTAGAGATTTTGAAATTCTTTTGATCAAACAGGCGACTTGTCTAAAATATGTACCAAAAAAAATCACGAATGTGAAGGAAAATTAATCAACACAAGTACCCACGGCTTCTCAAGTGTACACATTCCATTTGAAATTTCAGGCGCCAATTAACGGTCTTATGAAAACGGATGAATAATTCCCTCCAATTTTACCCATTGTCCTGACCCAATTTCCCCCAATCAAAAAATAATTTCTGACGTGAATTGATCTCTAACCTTCAGATTATAGGTTCGAATACAAATGGCGTGTTTCTAAGAACATGGGACAACTAAAGATTTTACTGGTTTCGTTTAAGCCCGGATCATGTAGTTTTACGGCGGGGTTTCCATGTTCCAACATATATATATAAGCATGTTAATTTTTTAATTTAACAATTTTTGTTTATATAATTTTATTATCAGTATTAATACCCACAATTAAACATCAACAAACCTAATGGTAGTGTGTACTTTTTATTTATTTAATGTTTAATGTTATTGGTTTACCACACTTAATACGCGTGGCGACACTAGAGGTTGGCTGACCATAGTTAAATTTATAATTTCTTGTATATGCTTTTTATTACCAAAATTTATAATTTCATGTATATGCTTTCTATTACCAAAATTAATACTTCAAAATATGATGCATGCCATATCCACCTACTTATTTAACATTTTCCAAGCAACGTGGTCGATTCTGACGGTGCCACTTGGCAGGTTGCAGTAATTTCACAATAACACTGATGCATAGAATCATTCATCCATCAACTACCAGTCTTCCCTCCACCTGAGCCTTAAACTGAAATACGATAAATCAACCACAAAAAGCTCAGAAACAAGAAACAGTGGTAACCCCATCTCAGTGAACAAATTATATCCCCATATTGTGAATGCCAAATTCAGCTTTACATTTTCAACAAAAGTTATGGCTTCTCATGAAACCTTACAGCATCTTTCTCCCCTGCAAGGCTCATCATCACTTCTCAATACTAGTACCATTATTGCCTTAAGTGTGTTCTTTTCTCTCCTCTGTGCCTGCATCATCATTGGCCACCTTCTCGAAGAGAACCGGTGGGCAAACGAGTCTATCACAGCTCTTCTTTTGGTGTGTTGACATAAGTTACTTTTCTTGATTGGTTTAGTTGAAAATATGATGCTTTGGTAAATATAAATTTTGATACTTGATGTTAAAATTACAGGGTTTGTGTGCTGCAGCAGTTATGTTGCTGCTTAATAAAGGCGAAAGTTCGAGTTTATTGGTGTTCAGTGAGGACTTGTTCTTCCTTTATTTGCTTCCTCCTATAATTTTCAATGCTGGGTATGATTATTTTCTCTCCATTTCAACTTTGATTGGCTGCAGAAAATTGGAAAATTTTGAATTTATACTGTTCTAATGATCTATAAGATAATAAAGTTCTGGTTTTTTTTAACCTTTTGAGTTTGGACTAGAAATCTTGATTTTGGTGTTATGTGATTCATAGGGTTGTTGTATCTAACAAACAAGTTTTGGTTTATCAGATTCCAGGTTAAAAAGAAGCAATTTTTCAGAAATTTTACAACTATATTGTTGTTCGGAATATGTGGTACTGTAATTTCATTCTGCCTCATTTCATTAGGTAACATCCAGAGTTTCTCATGAACTTCCAAAGTCGCAAATTATACATTGTTGATCTCTAAAATGATGAACTTTTCTAATCTAACTAATTCTTTAATTTCCTCACTAAAAATTTTACAGGTGCCCTTTTGATATTCAAGAAAATGGGATTGACAAGCCTTAACACTCAAGATTTCCTCGGTTACTATATCTACTGTTTGATTTATTCGTAATATACACAAGTTTGAATTCACTCATGTATTCTGATTGCTTGTTTTCTTATTTGTGCAGCTATCGGTGCCATATTGTCAGCAACTGATTCAGTCTGTACATTACAGGTGCATATGAAAGGTTCTGATAATATTTTGTGATTAATACGATAGCTAATTTATGCCATTAATATGTTATCTTTTATCTTATTGAAGGTTCTCAATCAAGATGAGACGCCGTTCCTTTATAGCATTGTGTTCGGGGAAGGAGTGGTGAATGATGCTACCTCTATTGTGCTTTTCAATGCAGTTCAATCATTTGACTTCAACAACATTGATGGCACAATAGCCTTAAAGTTGTTGGGGACCTTTCTTTACCTCTTCTTCAGCAGCACTGCTCTTGGTGTAGTAGTAAGTCATTATAGTTTCATTTATTTTTAGTTCTTCAAAAAATTACTGGAAAAATAGATTATATATGTAATTTTGATACATACTCCTACCTAAACTTGAACTTTGCTGATGACCAAACTTCTGACTTGTTAAATGGAAATGTTTCAGGTGGGTCTTTTAAGTGCTTTTATCATAAAAACGCTTTATTTTGGAAGGTACAGAACTCGCTGCAATTAAGAACGCGAATAAAGTTTCTTTTGCACAAATGGATGATAAAAAATGACCTTTATGCATTTAGTTCTACATACCCTGATATCAGTGTTATTTGATCAACAGACATTCTACGGATCGCGAAGTAGCACTCATGATGCTTATGGCTTATTTATCCTACATGTTAGCTGAGGTATATACAACAATATTGAACAATGATGCCTAATAATTTTCATTCTTTCTTCAATAACCCTTCCATTGCATTAGTAATCAACCTGTCTCATCTATGCATTCATGTATTTTCATATCAGTTCTGTCTGATATTTTGGTATTCAAATAGAATGGATTACATTGGTACCACCTGCCAAACTGTACAGTTCTCCCATAAAGAATTTATCGCAAATGGTTTTCAGTTTTCATCCCAAAACTCATGAGATATGATTTTGATGCAGCAATCTGATATATTCTTTTAACTGTACAAAAACTATGATTTCGCATGGAATGGCTTAATATGTGAATTTTTTTAATACAATATGAAAGAATTAAAATGATATTGATTATGAGATAGGTGTTTTGATATTATACAAATAGAAAAAGCTTAGAGCATCTCTGACAACTATGAGTTTTCTGCAGCTGTTGATTTTGTGTATTAGACTAACAATTTTTTTTTCCATGCAGCTATTAAACCTCAGTGGCATTTTGACAATTTTCTTCTGTGGCATAGTTATGTCACACTATACATGGCACAACGTCACTGAAAGTTCACGGATAACAACCAAGTGAGATCAACCCTTTCAGCTTCATTATCTCCCTCTCTCACTCTGATTCTCTATTTTTCACATCTATAGAACATTTAATTGGTTTTTTCAATCATTGTCCACTGTTTTTTGTTAGTTGCCTTACCACACTACTTCTTACTAGTTAAAGAACTTCACCGTGGTTCTTAACTTCTAGTAGAGATGAAAAGTGATCTCGTAGCTTTTGTTATAACTAAGCTAGACTTATGGAAAAGCTTATGTAGCTAATTGAGCATGGATAGTGAGCAAAAGTTTAAATCCTCATAATGGCTGATGATTGCAGGCATGCATTTGCAACAATTTCATTCATTGCGGAAACTTTTATATTCTTATACGTCGGTATGGATGCCTTGGACTTGGACAAATGGAAAGCCAGCAAAGCAAGGTAATTTATGTTCTTCTATTGGAAGCTCTTAGAGTTGGTAGTTGATCGCCGCTCAAGAAAACGGGATATGACAAATACAAAACAATATAGCTTGACAATGAAGATGTTATATGTACCTCGTTCTGTGATGCCAGCGTATTCAGCTTGATTCATCTTTTAAGAATCAAGAATCCATGGAAGCAACATTTTCTGCTAGAAGATGTTGAAATATCTCAATGCCACAACAGTCAATTGAAACTGAAATGTGGAGTATTCGAAGCAATGCATCTTCTGTCGTAGTTATTTTATTTCTCTGTCAGCGAATTTGATGCACTGTTGTCCTAACATGTTTTGTATTCTTGATTCAGAGCAGGAACATTTTTTGCTGTTAGTTCAACATTGTTTTCATTAGTATTGATTGGAAGGGCAGCGTTTGTGTTCCCTTTGGCAAATATAACCAATTGTATGAGAAAAAGAGAGAGCACAAAAATTAAGTTTCGACAACAGGTAAAGTAGCAGTCATTCAAACACTTGGCTATTTTCATCTAGTTTTAGTCCACACTTTCTTTTGCTAACTCTTTGAAATGCCAGTTTATAATTTGGTGGGCAGGCCTAATGAGAGGTGCAGTTACAATTGCTTTGTCTTTTAACCAGGTTTCTTCTAATATCCTTTGCTGTTCTTTAACATTATGCTAAGGATGATTCCTGAATTGCCATCCTTTGATTCATTGCGAAATTGCAGTTCTCAAGTTCCCGAGATACATCATCACAAGATTCAGCAGTATTGATCACGTGTACCATAATTGTTGTTCTGTTCAGCACAGTGGTATTATACAAATTCCACGCATCAAGTCATCCACATAATAAACTTGTTATATTCTAAACATCAGTAGGACATTTTCTTTTGCCTAACAGGTTTTTGGTTCAATAACAAAGCCATTGATTGAAGCAGTTCTTCTGCGACACGCAAAGACATTTAACTCGGATGCAACTGATACACCAAGTCTAGAAGACTTGAGAATTCCGTTCCTGGAAAATGGTAACACAACTGATCAAGGCAGCGACCGACCAGCCCCTAGTGCCAGCAGCTTGAGGCTGCTAATAAGTAATCCAACAACAACAGTTCATTACTTGTGGAGAAAATTCGATGACAATTTTATGAGACCAGTGTTTGGTGGACGTGGATTTGTGCCATTTGTGCCAAGTACTCCAACAGGTGCAGCTGATGAAGCTTCATGAATCAGAAGGTTAACAATGTATTTGCTATCATTAATAATATAAGTTTTGTAATATTAGAGTTGCTATAATTAGCAGTAACATGTCTGCATGTTTGTTTACTTCTTTTCACTTGTGTATAAATTTTGCCGAAAAATTGCTTTAAATATATCAAATATTGCTATAAATTTTTGTGTGTTCATGCAATTCTTCCTTAATCGCATTAAGTTCTTAGAACCTTTCTTAAAATTCAAGACATTGGTGCTTCTACAACAGCTTCTGCTGCACATTCTGCAGAGAACAAGAAACCAGTGGAGGAAGTAACATGGCCATCAAATTCTTCTCAACTCAAAGCTCCAAAGAAGATGGTTAGCATAAATGAAAATGTAAGCAAGAAGGAAAAAAAAAACAAAAAGAAGAAAGAGCAAGTCATGTTAGATGAGCCAAAGCTTTTCAAAATCATTTTTAAAGGTGTCTTCAGATGTAAACAATTAATGCTTTAGATAGTCAAAGCCATAACCTTCTTAGTCGTGCCAATGGTGCATGAATTATATAGGCTTTAATGTAAACAGTTAAGCTAGTTGTTTTACAGACTTTAATGCTGCAACCATGAAGTTGCTAGATTTATTTTTTCCATTTTACTTATTAAATGGAATTTATGTCCATGTTTTAAAGGCCTCCGTTAGAATTTTAGATTAAGATACAATAAAAACTAAAAAGTTAAGCATGTGAAAATTTTGGATGTAAACTGAACTTCTTGAAATAAAATTTTTTGAAAGTTCAGTTAAAACTGATTTTGGAGAAAAATAAAAATACAAGCTCTGGTATTAGTAATGCATGAAATCAATCTTGCAAATAAATAAAAATAAAAACTTCTCACACCCACTGATGTATGTTGAAGTATATATTTGATTATTTTCCATAAAAATGGAACAAAGACTAAAAATACTTTAACCAAAACTGGATTCTACAACTTGATTCTAATTGAAAATTCGGGGTTATCCTAAGTTCTGACCCTATGCGGAATTACAGACAATAAGCAGGACAAGTCCTGTTACTGCTACTATGGAATTGCAACAGGCAAATTAACAGGCAACCACAACAATAAAATCCACAATATTAATTCAGTACAAATAATAAATTACGGAAAAGAAAATCAATCACACAAAATTCAACACAATGATTTTGGTGACGAAGTGGAAAACTCTTCCGAGTAAAAAACCACTCCGGGTATAGGCTACCACCCGAATCCACTATATCGAGAAAAACTTACAGCGATGGTCAAGACCTATGGTGGCAACTCCACCGACTCAAGTACCTCAATACTGCAAGAACTCAAGGCAACTCCTCAAGCCCGCGACCCACGGTTTTCTTCAGAACCTCTGAAGTCTCTGAGTAGATTATATCACCAATGATGTCGGAACTCCGACTACCAAACTTCCTCCTAAAGAACTCTAAAGTATTAGGGAATTTGGGTTAAGTTGTGTTGAAGGTTTAACAAAGATTGGATTTCACCAAACAAATAGAAGACAGGAGATTCAAATAGTCTTCAAGGTGAAATCAAAAGAGTTGAAAGCTGTTGAGAGGTTTTGGCTCAAAAGAAATATGTTTCAACTGTTGGGGAAGGTGGCTCAATGTTTGTTTATATAGGTAGGGCAAAGAAAAAGGGTTTCCTAGTCTTATTTTAGCTTAAAAACGTGTCTAAGAAAACCTACTTACGCAGGGACGTTCGAACTCACTTCAAACGCAACTCAAACGCAAAGTTTCTACCTCGAAATCGTTCGAACGCAACACGAACGCAGTCGCGGACTGGTTTTCAGGTGCAACTTAAAACGCTTGTAACTTTCTCGTCTCTTGGCCAAATCATGAGTTCTTTATATGTACGTGATCGTCTTTGAGTCTACTTTCCAATGCAACTGACCTCATGTCAATTTGATCTCTAAATATTCTGGAATATTCAAAAGAGTAAACATCACTCGGACAACTCCATCAGATTTTGTCCAAATACTTGTCCAATTGCTCCGAGATCTTCAAGACTCATTACAACTCAATTGAACTTGTTTTGTTACGGACACATGCCAATAAAAATGGAACTCACAATCTCCCCCTTTGGCATTCCGTGACAAAACACTACCTAATACAAAGACTACGGTAATAGATCCAAAAAGCAAATAGTCAACTGTCAACCATCAAAACAGTGACTTGTTACAAATGGACTCGATCTAACACCTAACAAAGTAGTCTTGAAAATAATGCCACCGCAGCTACATACCTGCTACCTGAAACATCCACAAACAAAACATACCGTGAAAAGCATTGGGATAATCAAGTAAAAAAACATAAAGCAGGTAAAAATCTCATGCATGAACAAGTAGAAATCACTCTCCTCCCCCTTAATCTTAACTCCTCTTAAAATGGAGAAATATAAAGGATATTCTACGGCTCTCTCCTATATATTAAGTCTCTCCCCCTTAATATATTACTTACTCTCCCCCTTTTTGTCACGAAATGACAAAGGGTAAAAGAAACAGGAAAAATAACAGGAGAACAGGAGAAAACACATGCAAGAGCATAAATAAACAGGAATTACTTCCCCTTACTATCAGGCATATATAGTTAGCAAAATGACACACGGGAAGCAAACCAAAAACTCAGAAAGATGCACAAGAAAAATTGGTATGCAATAACATGAAGCACACACAGACACATACTGATATAAACAAAATATCCTGTCAAAAACTGACTGAAACACATTTCAAGCTGAGACAATGATACCCAGTCAGTATTCAGCTGTTTATGACATGAAACAATATGCATGATTTTAAAAGTGGCTAAATAAAACACTTATGCATATGACATAAACACCAAAGCATATAAAGCACTTGCGTTGAAAAATAAAGTGCATAACGAATCAAGACTTAAAATCTTATTTTATGAGCTGGACACAGCCAAAGAAATCCATCTCTAAACAAACCAAGTTCACAAAATAGGTGTTCAAACACAGCACCACTAGGACCTGAAAATAAGCAACATTGGTTGCATGCTATATTATTTACCCCATAAATTCATGAGCTCATATATAATAAATCTTTCGAGTGAAGGGTTTTTGCCCTTATCTTTTGAATTTGGCCATTTTGGCTCTTTTGCACTTGAGTCTCAATTTTTTTTGTAAATATATTTCTTTTTACTTTTGCAAAAAGGGGATAGCAAGGTCAACTAGTCAAAGGTCACACTATCGAGCAAACAAGATAGGATAGAAATTAGATTGCTATTCCAAAAACTCATACATGCGACCAAGCCTTGATAAAATAAAAATATGTATGTGAAAGTGCAAGCACAAGATATACCAAAGGTTTTTATCACACACACTCATGTATATAGAGCATCAAGAAAAATAAAAGCATATCATACATGCATAATCATATATCCTACATACCATGATCACATGCATAAGCTTTTCATGCTCTAACAAGCCGAAAAAAAAATTTATCTTTTTCATTTTCCATTTTTTTTTTAAATTTTTCAGATTTTACCAAAAAAAAAAAAAGACACAAACAGGCTTGTAAAACATCCAATGGTACGTGGAGTTGTATCCCGAGTGCAGATCATACTACCGTCCATTCGGAATCGGATATGAAATTTATGTCCGGGTTTCCATCCTATATACCAAAGGATATATAACAAAAACAAGACACACACACCCATATGCTGTGAAAACAAAATAAACGTGCAAAAACATAAAACACACGCACACACACATGCAATGGGAAAATAAAAATGCATCTTTTAAGCAGAGTTACACCGAAGTGCACTCTCATCATGTCCATCAGGACATGCAGAAGTAGATGGGAATTCATCTTGCTTCTTCACCCAAACCTTTCTAGGAACCTCTTCCACATGAGAGTTCCCAGACAACAAAGTAAGTTTCTCACTAAGAAATTTTGTCTGTTTAGTTAGTGCAGAAACATGAGACATTAGATTTAACGAATCAAATCTATGAGACACACTCTCTAGGCCTTCTCTTATGTTTGTGCAACGTGTAGCACTTAGGCCTAATATGTCCTGCCTTGCCACAGTGATGGCAAACAGGCACAAACCTCGGATGAGAGCGAGGTTTACCCACAACACCTCTAGATCGAGGTTGGGTTACAGGACGAGGAACAACAGGAGGAGGAACATACTACACACAACAGGTTTCTTACCTAAGTCACGTTTAGCTGCTACAGGCACAGCTTTGGAAGAAGAAGCCTTATTCAAGTTAGGCTCAGAAATAATACCTAACATACGGTCCACCTTTTTATCTCCACTAGAAAATGCGGACAATTGGATTCTAGCATCTTCAAGTTCGGTCTCTAATATTTGGACTCTATTAGCTAGGCCTCTGTTCCTCTCCTCTAGGTCATCAACCATCAAAAGGCTTTGCTCAAATTTAGCTCGAGCTTCATTCTTTTCTAGCTCTACAGCTTTCAGCCTTTTATTGACCTCTATATTAGTCTTCTTAATAGCTAAACTCTCTTTAAAAAGTTTAGCATAAGCTACCTGAAGACTATCCTCATCAACTAACTCACTATGAGAGGATTCTGAACCAGAATCTCTAACATACTTGTTCCTCTCACCGGTCACACTAGCAGGAAATGCCATATAATTGCCTTTAAGAGAATCATCACCTTCAGAATCACTAAGGGATGCTGCCATGGCTTTCTTGCCTTTAGCCCTGAGATATGTGGGACACTCGGATCTAACGTGCCCATATCCTTCACATTCATGGCATTGGACACCAAGGGGTCTACTACCCATGTCATCTATAGACTCACTCCTGCTATGCCTACTCTCTCTAGGCATATCCTTCCAATTCCTATTACTGCTATGGCCACTCTTCTTAAGTTTAAGGAATTTCCTAAACTTATTTTCAAACAAGGCCAAATCATTATTCGTGATGGTATCATCATCAAGGAATGGGGGAAAAATTAAAGGTTGGCTTCTTTCCATAATTAATGGGTCAATGATCGAGTTCAGTCTCTGATACCAATTGAAAATTCGGGGTTATCCTAAGTTCTGACCCTATGCGGAATTACAGACAATAAGCAGGACAAGTCCTGTTACTGCTACTATGGAATTGCAACAGGCAAATTAACAGGCAACCACAACAATAAAATCCACAATATTAATTCAGTACAAATAATAAATTGCGGAAAAGAAAATCAATCACACAAAATTCAACACAATGATTTTGGTGACGAAGTGGAAAACTCTTCCGAGTAAAAAACCACTCCGGGTATAGGCTACCACCCGAATCCACTATATCGAGAAAAACTTACAGCGATGGTCAAGACCTATGGTGGCAACTCCACCGACTCAAGTACCTCAATACTGCAAGAACTCAAGGCAACTCCTCAAGCCCGCGACCCACGGTTTTCTTCAGAACCTCTGAAGTCTCTGAGTAGATTATATCACCAATGATGTCGGAACTCCGACTACCAAACTTCCTCCTAAAGAACTCTAAAGTATTAGGGAATTTGGGTTAAGTTGTGTTGAAGGTTTAACAAAGATGGGATTTCACCAACAAATAGAAGACAGGAGATTCAAATAGTCTTCAAGGTGAAATCAAAAGAGTTGAAAGCTGTTGAGAGGTTTTGGCTCAAAAGAAATATGTTTCAACTGTTGGGGAAGGTGGCTCAATGTTTGTTTATATAGGTAGGGCAAAGAAAAAGGGTTTCCTAGTCTTATTTTAGCTTAAAAACGTGTCTAAGAAAACCTACTTACGCAGGGACGTTCGAACTCACTTCAAACGCAACTCAAACGCAAAGTTTCTACCTCGAAATCGTTCGAACGCAACACGAACGCAGTCGCGGACTGGTTTTCAGGTGCAACTTAAAACGCTTGTAACTTTCTCGTCTCTTGGCCAAATCATGAGTTCTTTATATGTACGTGATCGTCTTTGAGTCTACTTTCCAATGCAACTGACCTCATGTCAATTTGATCTCTAAATATTCTGGAATATTCAAAAGAGTAAACATCACTCGGACAACTCCATCAGATTTTGTCCAAATACTTGTCCAATTGCTCCGAGATCTTCAAGACTCATTACAACTCAATTGAACTTGTTTTGTTACGGACACATGCCAATAAAAATGGAACTCACACTAATCAAGCTCTTTGTTAGTGAATGAATGAAATTGACAAGAGAAGAATAATAATAATAATAAAGTAAGCATCAAATGTGACCAACAATTTCACCAATTCTAATCAAATTTCTACTTTCATCAGGGTGCCATAGTTTCTTTAAGACCATTAAGAGAATATACCCAAAAGGGGGGCAAAATGGGTGCTGACTATTCTTCCCTCTCTATCCCCAGTCCCTCTCAACAATATCATCACTCTTTTCCTTTGGCCACCTTTACTTGTGATACAAAACCAAAATCAAATTTTTCTTTCAATCCCACTAATAAAGATCGAATCTTCAATAACCAATATCAGAAAGTGCCATTTTCTCCCACCATCCAGTCCTCAGTTTGTGGGTTTCCTTCAAAAGTTGGGAGTTTGAAGTGTGGGGGAGTGAGAGGGATGAAGACTCAACAGGGAATTGCCACAGAACAGACCTTGGATTTGCATAGTGTTGATCAAGATTTGGTTCAAAAGATGGTTTATGATGCTCTTGTTTGGAGCTCTCTTCATGGCCTTGTTGTTGGTGACAGGAGTGTTCAGGTAAGTTTCAAATATTCATTTGTTGAATCTTCTCTGTATTTATATTATGTAAGTGTGTTATTTATGCATAAGTCTGTTAATTGGTAATGACTAGTCGATACCCATGTGCTGATTTTGTAGTAATTTTTCCTAATCTTGATGGGTTGTGTGTTGATAGTGAAAGAGATGTGGAAAATGAGATATTGTACTGTCAGTGATGATACTTGTAGAGTTGTGTTGTTGTGTTTGATGTTGTTGTATTTAATGTTATAGAGATCAGGGAAAGTTCCTGGTGTTGGAATGGTGCATGCCCCATTTGCCTTGTTGCCTGTGTCATTCCCTGAAAGTCATTTCAGTGAAGCATGTGAGTTAGCCCCCATTTTCAATGAACTCGTTGATCGTGTCAGTTTAGATGGAAAATTTCTACAGGAATCTCTATCCCGGTAATTTCTCTCTCTCATAATCTTTTCATGCTATTTATGCAATGCAAATGGCTTAGGGTAATACGACAGGCCATTTTCTTTCAGTTCTGCTGTCGTTTCATATGACACAACTAGGCTTATTGTAAATCATAGAGTATATGAATTCTAGTCTCTTCGAAATTTTACCAATTAATAGCCATTACAGTTAGAAATTTCACTTCGATTCTTCAGTGTGAGATCTTATGAATTGAGTGCTATGCATACGGGTTGTGCACTTGTGCCTTGTTCTTTATTGGCCTTTTATAAAATTTTGCTCATTAGCTTTGTCAAATAGGTAACATAGAAAAATAGCTATAATGTACTCTCTAAAGTTTGGATTGCAACTTCTACAGCTTACTCTCCAGAATATTTATTCTTGACTAGAATATTTTTAGCACCTCAGCAGTTGCATCCCCTAAGCTTCATTATCTTCAGTATATTATCTTTGGATTTTTTCAGTATATGTACCGGTTGCAACCACGCTGACCTTTATTTTGGTACAAATGAAAGTTTCTCTCAGATGATAAAAGAGATTAGAGATGTTTGTAAATTAAAATTGTCTGTTTTTCTATTGCAGAACGAAGAAAGTGGATGCTTTTACCTCTAGGCTCTTAGAAATTCATTCCCAGATGCTAGAACTCAATAAGAAAGAGGTAAGTATTTATCCATTGGGATGTGGCACACATTATTTTGAGAATATTCATTTTAGTCTTTGTACCTTATAGTTATAAGTGAGCGAATTGTCCACCAGAGTGTGTATTGTTGATATTACTCAAATTAATTCATCTCATTTTCTCTATTTTGCTTCTGTAACTCTGTTGGTGTAAAGCAAAAATGCTAACTTTTTGTTGCATGGTGATGGGATTGGGAAGATAATACTCACGTTCAATTTCTTATACAGGACATACGCTTGGGTTTACACCGTTCAGATTATATGCTTGATGAAAAAACTAAATCGCTCCTCCAAATAGAGGTTAACACAATTTCATCTTCATTTTCTGGCCTCAGCTGTCTTGTGAGTGAGCTTCACAGGTGTGTTGCTGGCACTTTCAATTGATTTTTATCTTATCTATCAAGAAGTGGATATACTGCTGATGACTCGATAAAGCTTCCTCCTTTCCTCGACTATTGGAACATTTATCAAGAAGATTGTTGACCTTGTCCGATAATGTTGCAGAAACTTACTCATTCACTATGGGGAAAACCTTGGATTAGATTCCAAAAAGATCCCCGGAAACTCTGCTGTAAGTCAGTTTGCAGAGGCAATGGCTAAAGCTTGGACTGAGTATAATAATCCTAGGTTAGAATTGGAATACAATGATGTTGTTTCCCCCCTTCTGCTGCATCTAGAGATGCCATTTAAGATTTTTACTAATTTGGAATATTTTGGTGCAGGGCTTTGGTAATGGTTGTGGTTCAGAATGAAGAACGCAACATGTATGACCAACATTGGTTGTCTTCAGTATTGAAGGAAAGATATCCTTTTTAAATATAACAGGCCCATATCGGGAATGCATGTTCTTAAGGTGGTAAAAGGGCCCAGATGCAAATTTGCATATTGTACTTTTCAATTATTACTAGTTCATAAAATCTTGTCTTCCTTAGCTTAATAACACACATAATGTTACAACCATTCGGAAGACATTGGCTGAAATTGATGCGGAAGGGGAACTACTTCCTGATGGAACACTTCTTGTGTATGTAACTCTTTGGCATTGAACTTCAATTTTTATCTGTATTAACTATGTTTCGTTTCTGATTGTGACATCTGAAAGCCTTGCAATTGCAGAGGCGACCAAGTAATTGCAGTTGTTTATTTTAGAGCTGGGTATGCACCAACTGATTATCCTTCAGAATCAGTAAGCAATTTTGCTATTTTCTGGAAGTTGCAGACATTTTAATCTTTGAGAAGAAAATTATTGTTAACTGGTGGAGGTTTGCCTAGTTAAAAATGTCAAATGTACATGTCAAAGATTTGGAGTGAACATTGTGAGCCGGCGTGGTATATACCAGTGTACATGTTGTAGCTTGTAAGTCTTGGTAAATCTTGCTTATATTAGGTGTTATGAGGACCATTCTAGTCTCAATATGGCGGAAAAATCTAGCTTCCTTTCTAGTAATTGGCTCTGTAGGATTGTGAATGGTTAATCCACAAATGTCCCATGTGATAAATCTACTGGATATGTTCTTATGTTTGCATGTATCTATGTCTATGAACTGGATGTCCTATCTCCTAGCTGATATTAAACCTTGACCTTAGGTTGCATTGCCAATTGTATGATTTTAAAGTACTCTTCTTATTTATAGGAATGGAGAGCTAGGTTACTAATGGAGCAGTCTTCTGCCGTCAAGTCTCCATCAATATCTTATCATTTGACGGGCACCAAGAAAATTCAACAAGAACTTGCAAAACCCAATGTACTTGAGAGGTAATAATTTGGCCTGCATGGTAGGTTCACTGCTCAAATTTTATTCGTGAATCTCTTGCTTTGTTTTTGGAACTAACTTAGAAAATGATGAATACTGGTGGCCTGTAGAAAGGCTTACATAGGACACTGCAAATAAAGCTCAACTTTAAAAATTGTCTTGTAAACCATTTATTGATAGCACTCATGATGCTCGACATTAAACTTGTTCATGAATCAGAATACTTTTACAAGTTATATCTCGACAAATGTCATATTTCCCTTGCAAATGTTTCTGGGGGCATTTGTTATCAGTAGTTCATTAAGCTTTCCAAATCTTGAAGAAGAAAAACTTTGCTTTTGATTTTGCTTGTGAGCAGGTTCATTGACAATAAAGAGGATATTGCCAAAGTACGTAAATGCTTTGCAGGATTGTGGAGTTTGGATGATTCTGAAATTGTCAGCAAAGCAATTGAAAAGCCAGAGCTATATGTCATGAAGCCCCAAAGAGAAGGCGGAGGTCCTATAGTCTTAAATTTTGCCCTTGTTTTGCTGCTATTAGTGTTAACAACTATTCATTGCCACTTTAGGATTTATGAAGACTGTTTGACTATGTCATTTCAGGGAACAACATTTACGGTGAAGATGTGAGGGAAACTCTTCTAAGATTGAAAAAGGAAGGGACCGAGGAAGATGCTGCTTACATCCTTATGCAAAGGATATTCCCCAGTGCATCCCTCACATTTTTGATGCGTGATGGCATTTGTCACAAGGATCATGCCGTATCGGAACTTGGGATATATGGTGCTTACTTAAGGTACATAAATCAGGCTTAACTAAATATACACAATTAACTAATGAACTGTCGCTATCTGACGCATTGCAACTGAGTCACCAATATATCTTGAGAAGTACTTCACATTCTCAAATGGGAATCTGCAGGAACAAGGAGAAGGTAATCATGAATGAACAAAGCGGTTATTTGATGCGGACAAAGGTTGCTTCTTCAAACGAAGGAGGGGTTGCAGCTGGATTTGCAGTCTTGGACAGTTTATATTTAACTTGATTAAACTAGTACCCTTGTCAACTTGAAATAAGGTCTGACACATGATCTAAACATTGGAAGATTTAGTAAAACTCCAATTTTGCTCAATTTATGGTCCTTCAATCGATGGAAGGATCAGATTCACATGGAAGACTTTGTATTTTCCATTTATCATGGTTTGTGATATTTTATATCGTACCGCAAGTGTACGGTGTCAAGTTTTAGTATAAATCAGTGAAAGAGTGTCGAACCCACAGGGATTGCGTTAACTCGCATTAAGTACTACAATTGATAATTCTAACTTTATTTAGACGATAATTAATCAAGATGTGAATAAATAAATAAATATAAAAATAATAAAATAGGAGGAACTAATACGATAGAGATTCTGGATCCTGATTTCACCTAGCTGTCTCCTATATATTTGTCATGCCAATTAATCTTTGTTCAGTTATATTATTTATAAGTCAAGATCCTAAAATATTCACTCCCTCTCTCGAGTGCCGAGCGAAAAATTATCAACTATAGACTCGATATCTCTATAAAAATCCAATAGTTAACAACTCATTACGATTTGTGATTCTATTTTAACGACTTCAAAGGACTACAGATTCTCTCGAACTCTAAAAATCCTAGGTTATATTCTCTAGATCTATTCAAAATCCCCTCTCTCGAGTGATAGATTCTAAACATTCATCATCTCAAATTGTGGCCAGCAATCAACAAGCATTAAACTCAAAAGAATAAAAATTAATAAAACTTCATTACAAAACTGATAAAACAATACAAGGTTCCAGCATCAATTACAATCGTTCTCCAAAATTAAGGAGTAAAATCATGACAAAAGATAAAACAATAAATAATCAAGCCACAAATTTTATGGAAATCATTAGAGTTTTAAGAAAGAAATAAGAAGATAAAACCCGAATTGAATCTCTTCCTCTCCGGATATTAAAGCCTTTGTCTCCTCTTGTCGCTCTTCAATCCTCTCCTTGGATCCTTAAAAATATGTGTTTCTGTGTTTTGTGCTCTGTATTAGCCTCCCTTTGAGTGTTGGATGTAATGTTATATTTATAGTGAGGCAGGGAGTCTTTGGGTAGCATTAGGATTATTAAAAACCCTAAAATTAATTTCCTGATGTGCGCGTACTTTTCTTCTCCGCAGCGCCGCGGCGCCAAATTGTCGGGAATTTTATGGGTGAGGAGGCGCCGCGGCGCCTTTGTTTAATCAATGAATGGGCGCCGCGGCGCTCATTGTTGCTTAATGAATGGGCGCCGCGGCGCCCATTGCTTTTGATGAATGGCGCCGTGGCGCCATTCTCCCTGGAACTTGTATGGGATTTTGGCGCCTCGGCGCCATTCTTCCCTGCTCGTCCTGTGTCTCCCGAAATTCCCAAAACACGTGCAATTATTCCCCGATCCTATATTAATGCTCCTATAAATAAAACATAAAATAAATTATAAATCATATTAAATATCTCGAATTATAAAAAATAATAAGCTGAGAATGCCATAATAAGTGGGTATAAACCACACTTATCAAACACCCCCAAACTTAAGGTTTTGCTAGTCCCGAGCAAAAGATAAAAATAAAAACTAAATTCAAATAAATAATTAAAAATTACTAAATTAACTAAGCCACTTTCGTAGGGATCACGATTGCATTTAGCATATGCACAAGCCTTTAAATAAACCCTAGGCGGCCCTAGTGGACGAGTTATAGTCTCGTGAGGGCTTACAGTGACGATACCCACAAACGTCATCACACACAATCATGCAAACATAAAAAATAACAAAACATAGTCTCGATAGTTACGCATAAATATATCCTCAAAGAAAGCTTATAAATGAAATCAAAGAATCTTCAAAGTACGCAATTGCAGCTCGAATCCAAATTCTCGAATAAATTATCTAAGCTAGACTCAAGGTGTGTGTGTAAAGGTTCATCACAGCTTTGATCTTAAGTAAGCCAACTCAATGATTTCGTTTAAAAATTAGAATCAATGGGTCAAACCAACTTAGATATCTCAATTATGCTTTGTAATTGCTTTTTTCGTGCTCAGTATGGTATGATTTTTTTTTTTCTTGTTTCTTTTTTTCTTTCTCATTTTTGCACTCATTTTTTTTTTTCAACTCACCTACCCTTTAAGGTAGCATTTCTCCTCATGGTGGTCCTAATACTCGCCCATGGGTAGCTTCACGCTTATCGGTTATAGGTGGTTTATTTTCTTTCTTTAGAGACATTTTTCTTTTAGCTATACCATACTTCATAACACTAGCAAATCAAGATGATATCTAAGCAAACGGTCATTCATCGACATGTAATTTTGTCAACTAGTCACATTGTCAACTACTTAAGTTTTACCGCTAAGAACCTATTTTTAAGTGCTTATGAGTCTAACATAGATCAGTTATTCAAGGCATCAGATAAAAGTAAATTGGGCACTTATCGTTTCTAAAATTTCACCCATAAACAGACAATATTATCACATGATTTATGCTTTACTATCAAAGACTAAAACAATTTTTTTTTTTTTTCAATAAATTTAAACAACTAAATAGCAAGTAAACAACATGCACACAAAACACCCCCAAACTTAAAATTTGCATTGTCCTCAATGTAAGATAAATATCAAGAGCAAGAGTGAGGAACAACACTACCGTGCATGGAGTTGATCAGACTCCTGCTGGTTAGAATTTGGTTGCGCGGGCGTTGTGTGTCTCGTGCTACCTGCATAAATAACATGCAAATAAATAAATAAAATAAAATAAAAAGTAAAGAAAATAATAATAAAAGAAATGCAAGGGTTGCCTCCCCGCTAGCGCTAAGTTTAACGTCTTCAGCCAGACGCAACCACCCAAATGGTTATGGTGGCTTAAACGTAGTGAACCGGGTAATCCTCTGTTTTCTTCTTTGGTATCCACCGGTTCTTATGACATGAAAAAGATAGCTTGGCAGGCTGTGGTGATTTATCCATAGATGGTCCCCCAGGATATGTAGATTTTCTCTCAATTAGAAATTCTGGACTGCACGTTCGGCAAAACTGGCTCGGTTTTCTTTTTTAATCTTCCAGGAATTATCTAAGTGAGAACTGGCCTTTCTTTTCCTCCTTTTACGGCCCTTTGGGAGTGGTTTCGAGTTTAGCTGCAGAGAATTTCCTTTATGCTTGGCTGCATTATGCTTATAGGCTGTTGAAATACTGATTCACCCTGTCTGGTTTCAACTCCTTTTTCTACTGTATCTATCATGTGACAGTCTGCGTCACCTTGAGAACTCGGCATGGATCTGAAAACACTGAAGGTGATTTCTTCATTTTGACCTCTAATTATCAATTCACCTTTGTTTTCTTCTTTTGTTACTGTTTCCTCCTGAAATACCATTTCATCTTCTTTACTGCCTAAGTCCTGAGAGGTGTCTTTAAACTCTTTTCCGCTCCTACAGGTTCTAATTTGACATTGCTCATTGGGGTTGACTTCAGTATCACTCGGAAAATCCCATGTCTGTTGATTGGCCATGGAAGAAGCAAGCAACTCAATTTTTGCTTCTAAAGATTCATATTTGCCTCTATATTGCCCATTCGTGTTTCGATATTATCCAGCATTGACTCATTCTTCTCAACCTCTCTGAAGCTGTAGCTACAAACGTGATCATGAGGTCTTCTAATGAAGGTTTCTGCTCAACTTTTGGATAATTGAAGCCATGAGGTGGTTGCAAAATGTTCTCCATATCAGCATATGAAAATTCGGATGAATAATTAAGCATATGACTGCCTCTACAGTTGTTGAAGTTCCAATTGTTCACATACTGTACTTGTTCAAATCCTGCTCCCTTGTTGGATAAAAACATTCCATTAGCAGAAACAGCTTCAATAGACGGTTGACTCATTTGATTTATCAATACTGCTAGATGAGTCGTGAAGGACGATACTTCAGCTATCAGTGCACTAACAGGATCTGCCATTGGTTCTTTTCAAACTCACCTCGTAAGAAAAAAATAAAACAAAAATCAAATCAAATCAAATCAAATCAAATAAAAAAAAATATAATAACAAAAATAAAAATAAAACTTAAGACAAAAATAAAGGAAGAATAAAAATAAAAAAATAAAATCTAAATTAAAGCTAAGATTACTTGGTAGTAGTATCAATGTGAATAAACAAACAATCCCCGGCAACGGCGCCAAAAACTTGTTGTGATATTTTTATATCGTACCGCAAGTGTACGGTGTCAAGTTTTTAGTATAAATCAGTGAAAGAGTGTCGAACCCACAGGGATTGCGTTAACTCGCATTAAGTACTACAATTGATAATTCTAACTATTTAGACGATAATTAATCAAGATGTGATAAATAAATAAATATAAAAATAATAAAATAGGAGGAACTAATACGATAGAGATTCTGGATCCTGATTTCACCTAGCTGTCTCCTCCTATATTTGTCATGCCAATTAATCTTTGTTCAGTTATTATTTATAAGTCAAGATCCTAAAATATTCACTCCCTCTCTCGAGTGCCGAGCGAAAATATTATCAACTATAGACTTCGATATCTCTATAAAAATCCAATAGTTAACAACTCATTACGATTTGTGATTCTATTTTTAACGACTTCAAAGGACTACAGATTCTCTCGAACTCTATAAAATCCTAGGTTATATTCTCTAGATCTATTCAAAATCCCCTCTCTCGAGTGATAGATTCTAAACATTCATCATCTCAATTGTGGCCAGCAATCAACAAGCATTAAACTCAAAAGAATATAAATAATTAATAAAACTTCATTACAAAACTGATAAACAAAATACAAGGTTCCAGCATCAATTACAATCGTTCTCCAAAATAAGGAGTAAATTCATGACAAAAGATAAAACAATAAATAATCAAGCCACAAATTTTATGGAAATCATTAGAGTTTTAAGAAAGAAATAAGAAGATAAACCCGAATTGAATCTCTTCCTCTCCGGATATTAAAGCCTTGTCTCCTCTTGTCGCTCTTCAATCCTCTCCTTGGATCTCTAAAAATATGTGTTTTCTGTGTTTTGTGCTCTGTATTAGCCTCCCTTTGAGTGTTGGATGTAATGTTATATTTATAGTTGAGGCAGGGAGTCTTTGGGTAACATTAGGATTATTAAAAACCCTAAAATTAATTTCCTGATGTGCGCGTACTTTTCTTCTCCGCAGCGCCGCGGCGCCAAATTGTCGGGAAATTGTATGGGTGAGGAGGCGCCGCGGCGCCTTTGTTTAATCAATGAATGGGCGCCGCGGCGCTCATTGTTGCTTAATGAATGGCGCCGCGGCGCCCATTGCTTTTGATGAATGGCGCCGTGGCGCCATTCTCCCTGGAACTTGTATGGGATTTTGGCGCCTCGGCGCCATTCTTCCCTGCTCGTCCTGTGTCTTCCCGAAATTTCCCAAAACACGTGCAATTATTCCCCGATCCATATATTAATGCTCCTATAAATAAAACATAAAATAAATTATAAATCATATTAAATATCTCGAATTATAACAAAATAATAAGCTGAGAATGCCATAATAAGTGGGTATAAACCACACTTATCAATCATAAGCAATGAAATTGTAATGGGAGTATTGTGGCATGTCTTTTGTAGTTTCTTGTGTCCCAAGAATTTAATTGAAGCAGAAACATGATTGGAGATTTGCATGACAGATTGAAGAGGGTAGATGGAAATTTCGCTGTTACCAAAATTCCAGCCCAAAGTTAGAACAGTATCTAAATTATCTCAGTAGAAATTGGCCAGATTTCAGTAATCCAGATATGCAAGATTGGCATAAAGCCTCAGAAAGACAGACATGCTTGGCAAATTAAACATCACCTTGCTGTAGGTTTTTGTATGTCAGTTTAACTGGAAGTGGAGGCAGTAGCAAAGAATTGTTAAAAGAAAAAACTATCTGCAAAAAGAATATTATTGCATTTATATGCACAAGAGAGTTTTGCAAGTAGTTCTACAAGTTAAACTGGTAATTTGTGATCTCAAGAGCCTAAAATGAGCTAAAAAGAATGATAAAAGTCTCTTCTTCGAGCGTTAGTTCTGCTATCATCTTTCCATCCCTGTTCTCGAGCTCGTCTCTCCCACAATGCAGAAAGCCTGTTTTCCTCCATAAGCTCCTTTTCAGCCCTCTCCCTTGCCTCTTCACATGTTTCTATCCCTGCATTGCATTTCTCTGCTTCTCTTTGGTAGTGGGAAGAGGCTTTCCTAGCATCCATTATCAATTCCTTGGAGTGTTGCAACGTTTCATTGGCCACTGTTTTCTGTAATGTAAGTTCCTCTGAGAGCAATGCTATAGTATCCTTCTCCATTTCTTCACTCAATTCTGGATCATGTTTACCACAGTCTGTGCAAAAAAAAAAAAAAAGGAAAATAGTTTGATAATTAAGTGAAAAGAAAACCCCCAAAGTTTTATAAACCGAATAAAGCCTTTTTCCCACTAGATGGGATCAGCTACACAAATCATTTGACACCATTGTACTCTATCCGAGATCACTGTTTCATTAAACCCCCCAACATGTTATAAGAAACGAAAAAAGTCCTAATTATTATCTCATTTTGGATTTTCACCCTTCTTAATTGCCTTCATCTGAACTAAATATGGTAACAGAAGTTAGATATACTTAAATGACATTAGTTTCCATATTTTTAGACACTATCATAACCTATTTTCTTCTGAGGGTTGCAAAATTCACTGTTCCGGGTTTAAATTGCCAGAACCTACATCCAATTTGCATGGAGCACAAACAAAAAACAGACGGTAAAAGATATGTAAGATAGATAGATAAAGATAAACTGACCTGTGAATGAATCATTGATAGGTCCTGCAAGAATTACAATCATGTTTTAGAAACAAAATGTACTGTTAACAAAAAAACTCTGAAACTTGATAGGAGATCTGCTTAAGCATAACTGCATAATTAACTATACATAATCAGCACAAAAGCTATCTCAGTGTGGAAATCAAGAAGGTAACTAGCAGCATAGTAAATGCTGATTAACCCTCAATCCTTAATTTATCACAACAAATTATCCAAATGAACCTAAAGTTTCTATCTAGATATTTAATCAAATACTTGAACTAACACGACACAAACTTACACTTCATACAAAATGCACATTCAATTAACATGGATTCCCATTTCTCATTCATTTCATGACACCATTGTGATAACGATTTTGAAATGTGGCATTGCAAATATCAATCCAAGAGTTTAACAAAACCAAGCTGACAGTAAAACCACAGATTCAAAATGCACAAAGATTAATACAGAAAGCAAAATATGTTTAGGCCCCCAGAAAAATGAATCATTGAGTCTCAATGAATCATGATAACACAATTTTGTCATAGTAAAACAGAGGAAACACCAAACTTATATTTCAATCTCCACACACTGCAAACTTATGTCAAGCATATAACTTTCAGCCCGAAAACATGAAATGCTTCCCGAAGAAACTCCACTAGACCTCCTAAAGATTAAATATTTTCCTTGACATAACAAACCCAAATCTGCAAACTAACCAAAGTTACAATTTTAAGAGGGAGTTTAACATTTAATGCAAGTTAAACTCACCTAGAGGCAAGGCCAGGTCAAGTTCTGTAGAGCACGCACAGACACAAGGACATGAAGCATGAACAGCTGATGAATTCTCCTTTAAGCTCCCACGCAATGCTGGCCGAACATTGTAGCTGACCAAACCGACACCAACCAAATACAACACCAGCCTGAAAACACTTCTACTACAATGCCATTTTTGCAGTGATTGAGCCATCACTTGAAGCTAAAAATTAAACCAGAACAAAAACAAAAATCCTAACTTTGCCTTGATTTCAAAATTTTTGAGAAAGAACCACCAATATCACATATGGAAATGGGTAC
Organism: Zanthoxylum bungeanum; assembly: GCA_019454045.1. Taxonomy (NCBI): domain Eukaryota; kingdom Viridiplantae; phylum Streptophyta; class Magnoliopsida; order Sapindales; family Rutaceae; genus Zanthoxylum; species Zanthoxylum bungeanum. The sequence goes on from SKCR01015831.1 coordinate 184,530, forward strand.
TACATATTAAAAATGAAATTTTTTTCTAGAGGTTTACTCAAAAGTTAGAAACTTGCTTTTTAGCAAAAATGAAAAATACCCCGACTGAAATACCAGATACCCATGTCAAGATCTGAGTTATAGACTTAGAATTGGACTGTAACTCAAATGATTGAACAATTTAACACATCCCCATTTCAAGATCAGACAGAATTCGACAGTTAGGGTCAGCTGGGCATTTTTTAATTAAAAAATATGGCAGCTATTGTGCATTTTGAGAAAGAAAAAGAGACCAGATCCCAATAAAGTTTATTTAAAGAGTACAGATAAACAGTTCATGTATTCGATGTCAAAAAATACAGTGTGTTAATGATTGTGTTTGTTCCTTCTGTTGTTTTTTAACGGAACCATTTGATTTTGTGGAAGATTTACATGAGCCAATTGGGAGGTATCGGGAGTCCAAACGGGCCATGTTTCACATTGTGTCTCTTTCTCTGTCTTATCGTATTGGTCAGATTTTGTATAGGCATTTAATTTAAGCTAATTTACTGATGAAAATAAGGAAGCTTTTTAATGAATTTTGTTATGTACAAGATAAGCATGGAGTTGGATAATGCTTTTGATGCCCCACATCATGAAATCTATCTTTATTAAAATGCATTTATCAAACAAATATAGCTGTATTAGTCAATTTTGAATTTTGAATTTCGTTGTATGAAAAATGAAGTGAATGGAATCTAGAAGTGATTTTACTTTTACTTTATTACTTTTTTCTTTTTCTTTTTTTTCTTTTTGAGGCTGATGTGGATTTATACCTAAACCTTTCCCTCTTGATAAGGTCATCTCTTTGCTTGGCTTGTTGGCAATTTTTTTTAAAAAAAAATTATTGAAAATTCCGCCGTCAAATAAACATATTTAATGTATTCGAATCTAGAATCTCAAAGTCAGATCTTAAATCATACATTATCAAGTAGGCAAAAACACACAAATTTAGTTGGCTAATTATCGATTTGGCTTGTTTACAAAATGAATAGATTGGTTGTGAGAGTAGAAAAGAGGATTTTTTTTTTCACTAGCCCTAAAGAAATTGTCATTAACCAATTCCTGCACTAACCGTTGTCCCTTTAAGCCCCTGAATTTGCTTGTGAAAAAAACATGTGGCTTAAAATTAAAAGCATTACTTCAAATTGGTTCAGCACAAACAGTTTTTAGCAACAAAGCAATCAAAACAAAATGCAGTTTCACTATCACAACTATTTGCTTGGTTAAAGAATGATGTTCAGTCATAAATGAAACTATTGTTAGCTAACAAAGATTATAATCAACAGTGTAAAAGATGCCACTTCTGGTAAAGATTATTGGCATCATAGATTGACTAAAAAGAATCAGCAATAAAAAAAAAAATTACAGTTACAAAATTCCACACTTACAGCCTATGAATTTGGTCATCTTGCAACTGGGATGCCAACGATAATGATGATCAATTCTTTACAGCTTCTTATGCTTCTCATTCTTGAAATTTCAAGAAAGAATATAGTGGTGATCATGTTCAAGATGATTCAGTCACACAATCAGCATCGTAGTATTCTGTTTCTTTTCCTTTCTCGTTGTCTTCTAAGTCTGTAGCCAAATGGTCAAAAAATTCATCAAGGTACCACGGACAGTTCTCATTCCATTCACCCTTGCAGGCATGGGCTCGCCATTTTTGGTCAGCAATCATTTCAGGAGAGAGTCCCCATTCAAGCAATTCTTGGTCTGTGTGATTGATTGATAAGCTATAATCTCCACCTTCTCCTAACTGCATCACTCTAGCCTCACAGTTGCCTTGATTATTTAAGAGCTCAAATTGCTCAACTGTCCACTTGAACCACTTCATGAGAAAGACACGTGAAGTAAGGCCATGAGATACAATGATAAGATTTAGCTCCTGGGAAGGGTCATTGTGAAGTCTATGAAAGTCTATGTCCCTCCAGAGGGATTCTAGAAAATCTGCAAAAATCAATTATTTTTCCAATAGTATGAGTTATAAGTCTCTCATTTGGTTCATTTATCTAAAATCAAAACGCAGAAACTGCACCTTTGATACTCTACTCTTAAGAGATAAAAAAGAAAAGGTCAAGTTTTTTTGTTAAGAAAATGTAAGGAAAAGCTCTTTGTTACAGTAAGTTGGGCATTTCCAGCAATGTACATAGCATTCTTGTCTACAATGAAAGTTGGTCAAATGTGTTAGGCAGGTAATATCAATGGATTAAAAACATGGAACTTTGACCATCATAAGTAGCCAAGCAATTCAAGGGACAAAAATGTAAGTTACATGCAAAGTCTGACATATTTCCCTTCCTATAGATTGAAAGCTTAGTCGATGGAAGTCTGCAAAACGTCAATTACCGTGATTACCAAATTATTTGCCTAGAATTATTAGGTTGAATTCCAAAGTGAGCTACCTAGCTCAACGTCATTAGTAACATTTCTTTTTGTTTGTACATTTGATGTCAAAGATAATGTTAGTAAGATGCATTTCATCACCGCTTCCTTTTTCTCTTATCTCCTGTCCAGATCTAACAACACTATTTTTATTACCTTTTTCTGCTAGCCAAATTCTACACCTTGCTAATAAAAATACTAGCGGAAGAAAGTTCAGCTTATAAAAGCAACCAATGGAAAATGAGAGTCCTTGGTCCCTTCTTACAAGTTCAATGGAAAATTGCGGGTTCTGGTGAGCCCACCACAAAATTCACTTTGAAATTTCATTCTTTGCTCTGCTTGAAAATCAAATCAAAGAAAGCACTTTCAGAAATGCCAAGCCAACTTTCAATAGCATATTAGAATCACTTTTCTCACTTATTAACCACCTACTAGTTTCATTTTCATTTGCAGCTTAAAGAAAGATAAAGATTATTCCAAAATGTCTTCCAAGGCCCACATGTTAACTAGCTACACAAAATCCACAAGCAAAAGCAAGGTTCATAAATATGACAAGGAACACAACAAAAATACGAAACCACCCAACTCTTTCTTAAAATGCTTCTCTCTCTTTTGCTTCCAAAATTATGAAAGAACTTGTAGAATTTTGAAACAGCACTCTCTGTAGCATTTTAAAATAGTCTCAGAGGGGCCAATAATTCAGATATGAAATTGCCAAACCTCCCAAAAAAAAAGAGGCATCCCAAAACGTCAAACAAACTTTTCCAAACACAACATTGCTTAACAAAAAAAATTGAAAACAACTAACCAAAAACAAAGGAACATTACAAGAAGTTAACATAGTAACCTCAATAGAAGAACTAAATTCTAAAGTGATTCGCTTGTCTTTTTCTTTCACTTCGCGAGAAATTACTTTCTGAGCACCAATTCTAGTTCACATATTCTATCTAAACAGTGTAAACACAATCGGCACAAACTAGTTTCACTAAGCAACCAAATAGTAAATGAAAAACAATAATATAAGATTTTTTTTTAAAAAAAAAAACAACAACAACAAAAGTAAGAGTAAGTACGTACTTGAAACACGGTCGAAAACATCAGCAGCCGATTCCCCTTCAGGAAACCTATAATAAAATCTCCCAAACTTCTCCCTTGTCTCCTTTATCACCTTCATCCTCTCACACACCTAAAAAAGAAAAAAATAAAAATAAAAACTAATTAAAGAATAAACTAAACAAAGAAAATAAGCTTAAATAACAAAATAGCAGCCCACTTCAAAACCCAGACCACCCACCAACATGCAGCACAAATAATTGCTAAAAGACAAAATTTCAACCCATTAAAATGAATTTGCATAAAATTCATAATTCAAATGATAATATGATGACATAAGCATGATGTAATGTGGGTGGATTGAAGTACCTGAAAGTTACCGAAATCCTGTTCTCGAATCCGGCACTCCTCTCTGACCCCAATAATCCGCTTCCTGGAGAACGACCGTCCGATCTCCCGGAGAGTCGAGCGGGTCCGCTCGTAAGGCGACACGTAGAAGTAAACGCGGTAGTCAGATGAAGAGCCGTCGCCGGAGACCAAGGAGCGCAGGTGGGCCCCACAACAGTGGGCCTGGTTGATTCCGTTAGACGTCAAGGGGATCTTGTGATCGGGGGTTGTGGCGTAGGCGCCTGTGTCGAGGTTTCCCTCCGACTCGCCGTGGCGGACCAGGATGATCCGCTTCGGCAGCAGATGCTTTGGATCATGGTTGCTATTTTGCGACATTTCTCGATCCTATCGAGAAAAAAACACGACGCTTGATCTTGTTCTTGATTTTGTTTTTTGTTTTTTGTTTTTTGTTTTTTGTTTTTTGCGTTTGTGGGAATGCAACTATGATGATGAGCTCTGGCGAATGAATTGGGGTTACTTTTGTAAATTAAAAATGTCTGTTATTTCTGTTAATTTATAGGCTTCCCTCTTGTTAATTAATTTTTTTTTTTTTTTAAAAATTATTTTTCGTGTGAAGTACGCGTAGCATTTAAAAATAAAAATAAAACAAAATGTATTGTCGGCAATCTTTGATTAAAATTTAAAATAATTTTACTTTCTAATTCTTTATTTACATTTTCAGTAAGGTCGATTAAAATTTAAAATAAAGTAGTGGGTAATAACAAATTGGTAAATTTAGGGAGGGTCGATATAATCAATTAATTGAGATAAATTTTAATTTTTAATATATAATATGATTTATATTTTTTTTGGTAGATATTTTATTTTAAAATTTCATTTAAGACTATATGAAATTAAAGGTAATTCAAAGCCACCAATGTGACATTAAGGTAATAAAAATAAAAAAGGGTGAAAAAAATATAAATTAATTCTTCAAAAGAGAATAAGAAAACACCGTCACATAAATAAAGAATGAAAATAAAAAAAAAAATAAGTGGATACATCTGTCTTTGATAAGGCTAAATTAAAAATCGAACAAAGAATTACAAATTTTGGAAATCAAACCAATAATAATCAAATCAAACAGATCTAAATCTATTTAATAATTTAATTTGGATTGGTTTGGTTTAAAATGATAGCCATATGGAAGATAGGCTAGCTATTCAAGAGTATAATTTGATTTTGTTAATGGATTTTTTTTTTTCAAATCATGTGCTTGCTTGTGCTTATATCAAAAGTAAGGGTTACAAACGTACTATTATCTAATAAGTATTTAACAAGTTTTTTTTTTTTGAAATCGTTGGAAACCCGCCACCAAACCATCCATTCTGGACCGCGGCGTAGGTAAAACCTCCGGCTGCCCCAGGCTCTTACAAGAAGTTACACCTCCTTGATTCGAACCCAGAACCTCAAGGTGAGATTCTGGACCCTTCACCACCAAACCACACCCCTTGGGCGTATTTAACAAGTCATCTCTTACTTTTACAACTTTAATTCCATGTCCTATGGTCTCTTCATACCATTGGATGAATTGCTTGATTCAAATTCTTTCTTCCACTTAGATTTGAAGGTGTAATGAATTTTTTATAAATTGCGAATAATAATTATTATATAAGAATTAATGTGTAATCGAATTTTATCCCTTCATTATTTTAAATTTACGTATTTTTTTAAATACATAAAAAAATATAAAAATATAAAAAGGATAAATTAGGGAACACAGTAAATGGAATCCTTATATTCTCATAACAAGTTTTGTTGAGTTCGTCAAAGAAGATATTGGTTGAGTTGTACTAACTAAAGTTTTTTTTTTTTTTTTTTGAATTACAATTCTACAGATATACAATCTGAAATCTATTGAGATATTTAATACATACAATTATCACACACCCAGACATCTATGTCTACTAAGAGACGAGCCCTAACCGGAAATATCTACTCTCACTCAAATAATCGGGGAGAAATCTACTCCCAAATCCCAATTTTTAGGATTGAAGACAAGAGTCCCAGCTGGGACTCGAACACTTGTTCTCCCATTTGGGGGAGAACATGTGTTACCATTGGGCCATGAGCCCCAGTGGCGTACTCAACTAAAGTTAAGACTTCGATATTTTGCAAATCTTGAAAAATACTTGTAGATATGCTTAAACAGACGCGTTATGAAATACTATTTAATATACATGTCATTTACTAGAGTCTATGATCTTATTGAATTATTGTACGGAAAAAATCAATTCAGATGGTTACGAAAGATATAAAATACGTTAACCTGGAGTCTTTTAATGATATATATTCTGACAATATAATACTTTCTTATTTTAAAGAATACGGGTTCTTATCAATGAATAATGATAGACATCAATATTTAAGAAACTTCTTCATCACGAGATTGAATACTGTATAGAGATCTCATTCCACAACCAAAATTTGAGCATAAATTAAGAAGGAAAGAAATGAGTGCTTGACAACTGTTGTTGGATGGTTTGCTTGCAAATGAGTTGTATCTCAATGTGATAAGGTTTCTAGATATAAAAAAGATGTAAAGACTAAAGCTGATGAGAAAGGCAAGAAACAGCAAATCAAATCTTGATTCCTTTCTGATTACTTGCAAAGTTGCAATTCTGTTCGGAACACTTTTATGAAATTCATTCATATAGATGTAATTACATGATCATAACAGTTCGAATATAAACTTAGAAATTCCTAAGACCCAAGTTATGTTAGATAATATCTAACAATATAAAATAATATATGTACGAATTATTTCCCGTAATTAATAGAGATACATATTCACACTTAAAACTACTAGGAAACATGAGGAATTACGGGACTGGCCTGGTATCCCTACCTCAACCTTAATGCAAAGTCGGTGACTACAAATCCCTAATTAGAAGTGAAACAATATAATACACACATTGAACATAAGACTTTTATAATAATATACAATTAATCTAATACAACACAATTTATAGATCTATGAGACTGCAAATATCTCATACACATTGCAAAACTCTAGTCTTCATAATCAAATTTACTCATTATCCCGCACCAAATCTTTGTACATTATGAAAAGATAGTCATTCCTGCAAAATACAGAAAATATAAAACCCAAAAAAAAAGTTGAAAATCTATCACTACAATAGTGAATCACAGATCAATTGATATGGAAATCAAAAACATTAACAAAAAATAAAAATCAAGAACACAGATGGTGTTAAGATGAAAAAGCAAAAAATAAAAAATAAAGAAAGGGCAGAAGCGGAGGCGGAGGCGGAGGCGGAGGGAGAGGGGGCAAGGGGCTCCCTGAACCTTCCATGTGAATTATTTGTTGTTAGGTATAAACATTGCACACTAAATTTTGACCACATTTTGCATTTTCAAATCTTTCTAAATCTTGGACTTTCCATATTCGTCTGAAAAGGATAATGTTCAAGTTGAGATATATTCACATAAAATCTTAACTCGACTTATATATGATGGGGGAGTCTTCTAAAATAAAAATAAAATAATGATCCGGCACATGAGACTCTCATAATTTGATAATGATTCAATATGTATAATATAATCTTATCTTTTTTTTCTGCGAAATGATTATTTTCTCGACTCAAACCTGTGACTTGTAAGTCACAATAAAATAACTTTACCGTTACACCAAAACTCAACTTCTAAATTTTATACGATTCCTTTTTTTTTTTCAATATTCTAAAAGAAAACTAAAAAATAAAAAGAAAATGCTTGCTATAATTTTTGTACCAATAATTAAAAAATGGATTCGAGTCGAGTGAAACGAGTGGGGTTACAATGGTACAATAACGAACCTGAAATGCATAGCATTGATGATATGATATAAAAGTTCAAATGAATTCCTGTCAGACTCACATTTTAGGCACCATAGCTTAATGAGAATTACGAAACATATAACATGCATTCGCATCAAATTATTTTAGAATTTATATCTAATTAATTTGTATTATGATTTTTTTTTGAGAAATTATCATCCATCCATCTAAAAAAAAACATGAAGTTAAAAAAAAAAAAAATCATTTATTATAATTACCATTTGCCCACTAAGTTTTGCAAAATTATATTTTACACCTAAAAATTAGTAATTGCAAACATTTTCACTCAATAATTGTTATGAAAAAAGACATTATAAACCCAAAAAATTAATAATTTCAGTCAAAAATGTCCGTTTTTCATAAGTTAAAGTGTACATGTGATATTTTTAAAAATGAATTATATTTTCAAATTTTAGCTTAATTATGGGTGAATATATGATAATTTCCCCTTTATTTTCTAACAAAAGTGGATAAAAATCACTGTTTTCATAACCGGATCGGACCGACCGGTTCGATCGGTCGAACCGGAAACTGACTAAAGATAAAAAAAAACTGGATTTACAAAAAAATTGGGCAAAACCGGTCTATTTTTATTTTTAAAAAAATTAAAATTAAATTAAAAAAATCATTTATTATGTAAGATGGTTTTGCCGGTTCTTTTGATACGGTTCAACCGGTCGAACTAGTGATCAATTAAATCTTTTATATCACATGTTCAATTTCCGATCCGATTATGAAAATAATGATAAAATTACTCTCAAAGTTTGACTTTTGTTAACGAGATGATGTTATGATGATTAAGAGTTAATTAAAAATGTGATCATGCTAATATCACTCCCTTGAGAGAAGAATTTAAAAAAAAAAAAAAAACAATTAATAAATTTACTGGAGCCTTGACAATATCTAGTGGTCGATATGTCTGAGTGGTTAATGAAACGTACTTAAAATCTTTTGGACTTCGTCCACGCAGGTTTGACCATATTGTCGATGTCCACAAAATGACTCACTTAAAGCAATGTGGCGTGTGAATGAATATATGAAGAGGACTTGACACATACCATTGTTTTTTCAATCACTTTAATTCATATATTTTAGGCACCATGGCTTAATGAGATAATTAACAAACATATAGTATGCATTCACGTTAATTCATATACATATAATTTATATTTAATTTGTTTCACAATTTCTTTTTCTAATCAAAGTGGATTTCAAGGTTTTATATTTCTTAACATAATGATATTACATGTTGATTAAGAGCTCATTAAATTTTTTTTTTTTTTTTTTTTACTTGGGCATTGATATATAGTGGGTCTGTTTCGTGTTGTGATTTGACATGTGGTGAGATAATAAAACCGATTTGGGGTCAAAACACAGTTTTTGAGTGTTTGGTTAATAATGAGAATTTGTGATTACTAATCATGATTTCTTTCAAAAATTGAGTTTTATAAAGGTATCTAAAAATAACATTTTTATGTAGGAGTGTCTCAATTTTTGGAGTCTCTAGATAAATTTCTAAAATATATAACCCCTATTAATAAAAGATAGATTTTTCTGACTTCGTAAGACCCTTAATTTTAACTTAAATTTGGGGTGTTAACTGGGCGCGATTATCCCTGCTTCTATGTAATCTTAAACTATATATAGTGATAATTGTATTGTTTTAGCATGAGCTAAGCTAAATTCATTCTTTTTTTTCTTTTTTTCTTTTTTAATTTTGAATAAAGATCGTCACCTACAATAGTGGAGGAGTGAAGAAGTGCAAAGTTTGAGGCGACCCAAAATATTCCTCAAAATTTCCTCTTGTACGTTCATTTGATCTTAGTGGTGAAGTCGTTTTTCTTTCTGGTTGTGAGGACTTAAGAGTGAACAAGGTTTGATATCAAAGTTAGTTGTAGGTCGAATTTTGCAACCAGATTGGTTGCTTATTTAGTTATCATATGTTGAATTTTTCTATTCTATTTGCACCCGAAGTGGGTTTGCTGTCTCTTTAAAGAAATATTATTGGGTAAAATTCCCTTACATCTCTATTGAAAAATAATTTATTTTGTTGAAAAACTTTTGGGTTGTATTCCATTATGCAGAGTAATGGGGAATACGATTCCATTTTCTTTAACTTTAATTTAATCCTTCTATAATGCTCATTAACAAAAAAAAATCAAAAAAATCTTTATATAATGCATGTATCAGTCCATCTTTTATTCTTTTATAAGGCTATAAACATAATATTTCATTTGGTAATTGACACACATGAATGCATGGCCTTCAACAGATAGAGGTTGATTTATCGAACAAATGAATTTTCCATGATAAGTCAACTGAGTAGATATATATTATATGTTTTGGATACACAATATATTTATTAGGTTAAAGATATCGAGGACTTATAAACCAGTTCAAGATTCTTGAGGTTTGTATTACAAGTAAATTTTACATTAAAAATGTGAAAAAAAAATAATAATAAAAAAAGAAAATAATAAAAAAGCTCTCTCGTATTATTATTACCAGTATATATATAGGTATAGTGGCGAAAAGATTAAGCAGCAGAGAGTAGAAGAAGAAATGGAGACACGAAGTGTAGAAGAAGGATTACTAGCAAAGCCTGAGAGCGATGGCACCACCAGCTGTGACTGTGGCGACACTAACATGGCATCCCCGCCGCCTTCGAGCAATTCCTCCACCACTGCAGCTGTTATTATCAGCACCTTGATAGCTGCATGCGGCTCTTTCTCCTATGGAATTGCTGTAAGTTCAAAATATTAACAGGACTTGAGATTTAAAGCAACTTTATTTGTAAAAAATAAAATAAAAATTCGCATATATATATATATAGCATCAATGATTCATCTCATAGTTCTTGCATACACATTTTATATCATTATCAGCTGATGAAGTGTCTATGTCAGAGAATTTTAATTATTTATATGTTGTTAAGTATATACTTATCTTAGAATTTGAAATAATTATAAGTAAAATGCGTAAATGTGATAAAACGTGATATTATTGATTGATCGTATTATGATACCTTATTTAAGACTTTTAATTTCTTGGTAGAGGACTGAACAGAAAATGTATGAAACTATATATAAAATTAATCCAACATGTTTCATATATTGATGAGAATTTCATTTTGAAGAAAAACAATTGAGGTTTTGAGAATAAAGATAGGCTTGCTTTGTCTTTTTATTTGGACATGCATTATGAGATGTGTATGTATGGATTATTGATGTGGATGAAACCAAATCGGCCACATTGGAAATTTGTCACATGCGGCAGTGGGCCAACTGCCAAGCAGGCATAAACTGTTAGGGGAAATTAGGATTGAGTGTTGAGTTGAGTAAGTGCCGAAACACTGGATCAATAATCATGAGAAGAGTGAGACTCACCGGTAGCGTATATGAGATTAATTCATTGCTCATTACAATCTTTTCCTAAATGGGGTTTGCTTTTCCTCCATTATTGATAAAGTAACTTATCTTTATCATTTACTTTTTATTGGCAACAAGACAATTTTTGACATTTCAAATACGACTAAATACCAGCCGTAAGATGAGATGACTTTGACTTAGTTTGTGATTTTCCTTTTTTTTTTTTTTTTTTTTTTAACAATTTTGCTTTTGCAGGTGGGTTACTCATCACCTGCAGAGTCTGGCATCATGGAAGACTTGGGCCTCTCTGTATCAGCTGTTAGTATATATCCATTACTACTTGACAGCAAATTAACACTGCTTAAAAAACTCTTTTATTGATCAACTGATACATAAATTGCACTACTGATAATCTATCATACTTTGTATTGTAAAACATAAACTTATATGAAGAATTTCATGTAACACGTTTAAAAAAATGTATTTAAACTTTAATGAGATCTAAATTAAATTATAGCAATTAGCAAAACAATTCACAAAACAATAATCAAACTAAACTCTGCATCTACTTAGTTTCATATGATGTATTTTTTCAATTGAACATAAGTTGGCTGAATTGTCTTTCACCAAGTAATCTTTTAATTTGATACAGTACTCCTTGTAATTTGATACAGTACTCAGTTTTTGGTTCAATAATGACAATTGGAGGAATGCTAGGTGCAATACTAAGTGGAAAAGTAGCAGATGTACTTGGTAGGAGAAATGTAAGTTTCTCTTGCTCATAGTCAAAAAAATATATGTCTTTTTCTCAATTAACTTGTAAAATCCTGAAGCAGGCGATGTGGCTTTCTGAAGTATTTTGCACCATAGGCTGGTTTGCTATAGCATTTGCCAAGGTATCCTTCTCTTCTCTTTCTTTCCTTGTTCCCTGCAATGACCCTTTATTTTAAACTTCATTAAATAAGAAAATGATTATGAGATTGGTATTTAATTCTTGCTGCAAGGATGCTTTGTGGCTGGATTTGGGAAGATTGTTTATTGGAATTGGAGTTGGGATTATTAGTTATGTGGTATGTGCATAAATGTTTAGCATTTCACATCTGCTTATGATTTCAACCTGTTACTTGATGATAATTTTGCATATTTTCTGCCAAAACAGGTACCTGTATATTTAGCAGAAATAGCTCCAAAAGATTTCCGTGGAGTATTTACAGCATTCCATCAGGTGACACTGTCTTGTAACATATGATTTGAAAAACCTAGCTTTCGGTTACAAGTATAATTTTTAAACTTGTGAGGGTGCAGTTGATGAACACATTAGGCTTTTCCCTTATATATTTCACTGGAAATGTCATTCCCTGGCGCATCTTGGCTCTAATCGGTAACTTTCTCAACTGTACTGTGTTAATTTGATCTAAAATTAGTTCTGTTGAAGTCATATTCTTTTTTTTTTCAGGTGCTATTCCATGTCTATTACAACTTATAGGTTTATTTTTCATACCTGAGTCTCCTAGATGGCTGGTCAGTCAAAATTTAGCACATTGTTTGACATGTATTTAAAATTGTTGTGATAGAAGAGTTGGAAACTTGGTGAAAAATAATGAATAGTGATCAGAGCCAATTTTTTTTGCAGGTAAAAATTGGTAGAGAAAAGGAGTTTGTAATGGCCTTGCAGTACCTTAGGGGAAAGAATGCCAATATTTCGAAAGAAACAGCTGAAATTAGAGTACATATAATAGCATTTTGTACTTTTAATCGACAGTTCAACTTCAACTAGAGGGAAATGAAAGTAATGGTTTTACATGGTTTTGTAGGATCACATTGAAATCTCTCAGCAACACTCAGAATCTAAACTTTCAGACTTGTTCCAGAAGAAATATGCAAATTCACTCATTGTGAGCCTGATACAAATGAATCTTTCATCTTTTGTTTCCTTGATATTTAAGTATAGGACTATTAAATTCTGTTTAATTAGATTGGAGTTGGCCTCGTGTTACTACAACAATTCGGAGGATGCAGTGGATTGGCATATTATGCCAGCTCCATATTTGAAAAAGCTGGTAAACTGACCTTTCACTGTTTTCGTTTACTATTGATGGTCGAGAAATATCTATAAGCCCGATTTGCTGCAGGTGTTTCCGGAAGCCTAGGCAGCAGAGGAATAGCCATTATACAGATTCCTGCAGCTATTACTAGTGTATTATTGATGGATAAAGCGGGAAGAAGGCCACTACTTATGGTAATTGAAATGATATATAATCCGTTTTGAGATTAAAACCTATGATTATGTTGATCACTAAGTCAATGAGTGGCTGCCAAGCCTATACTGTTTAATGCAGCACTCCCCTGGTTTCAGTATTGGTTAGTCTCCAAACAGAATATGTAACTCTGTTCGAAACTTGTAGCAAAAATAATAACCATGAAAATTTAGCAGGAGTTAATTGCTTTCAAGTTATAATGGGGTACCCAAAAGCCGACAAGAACCAAAATGGTTGTGTCCTCGTTCTCACTCTTGGCTTCCTGCTCAGAAAAATACTCCCAAATTATTGAAAATAAATTGGAATGAGCATATCTTAGAAATGAAAATTTTGGAATTTGATTAAACCTTGAAGCAGAATGACAATCCTAGAAGGGACAAACCGATGGCCACCCCAAAAGCTGAAATCTGCAAGTATTGAATTGGCAGCCACTCATTGACTTAGTGATCAACATAATCATAGGTTTTAATCTCAAAACGGATTATATATCATTTCAATTACCATAAGTAGTGGCCTTCTTCCCGCTTTATCCATCAATAATACACTAGTAATAGCTGCAGGAATCTGTATAATGGCTATTCCTCTGCTGCCTAGGCTTCCGGAAACACCTGCAGCAAATCGGGCTTATAGATATTTCTCGACCATCAATAGTATACGAAAACAGTGAAAGGTCAGTTTACCAGCTTTTTCAAATATGGAGCTGGCATAATATGCCAATCCACTGCATCCTCCGAATTGTTGTAGTAACACGAGGCCAACTCCAATCTAATTAAACAGAATTTAATAGTCCTATACTGAAATATCAAGGAAACAAAAGATGAAAGATTCATTTGTATGAGGCTCACAATGAGTGAATTTGCATATTTCCTCTGGAACAAGTCTAAAAGTTTAGATTCTGAGTGTTGCTGAGAGATTTCAATGTGATCCTACAAAACCATGTAAAACCATTACTTTCATTTCCCTCTAGTTGAAGTTGAACTCTCGATTAAAAGTACAAAATGGTATTATATGTACTCTAATTTCAGCTGTTTCTTTCGAAATATTGGCATTCTTTCCCCTAAGGTACTGCAAGGCCATTTCAAACTCCTTTTCTCTACCAATTTTTACCTGCAAAAAAATTGGCTTTGATCACTAGTCATTATTTTTCACCAAGTTTCCAACTCTTCTATCACAACAATTTTAAATACATGTCAAACAATGTGCTAAATTTTGACTGACCAGCCATCTAGGAGACTCAGGTATGAAAAATAAACCTATAAGTTGTAATAGACATGGAATAGCACCTGAAAAAAAAAAGAATATGACTTCAACAGAACTAATTTTAGATCAAATTAACACAGTACAGTTGAGAAAGTTACCGATTAGAGCCAAGATGCGCCAGGGAATGACATTTCCAGTGAAATATATAAGGGAAAAGCCTAATGTGTTCATCAACTGCACCCTCACAAGTTTAAAAATTATACTTGTAACCGAAAAGCTAGGTTTTTCAAATCATATGTTACAAGACAGTGTCACCTGATGGAATGCTGTAAATACTCCACGGAAATCTTTTGGAGCTATTTCTGCTAAATATACAGGTACCTGTTTTGGCAGAAAATATGCAAAATTATCATCAAGTAACAGGTTGAAATCATAAGCAGATGTGAAATGCTAAACATTTATGCACATACCACATAACTAATAATCCCAACTCCAATTCCAATAAACAATCTTCCCAAATCCAGCCACAAAGCATCCTTGCAGCAAGAATTAAATACCAATCTCATAATCATTTTCTTATTTAATGAAGTTTAAAATAAAGGGTCATTGCAGGGAACAAGGAAAGAAAGAGAAGAGAAGGATACCTTGGCAAATGCTATCGCAAACCAGCCAAAGATGCAAAATATTTCAGAAAGCCACATCGCCTGCTTCAGGATTTTACAAGTTAATTGAGAAAAAGACAGATATTTTTTTGACGATGAGCAAGAGAAACTTACATTTCTCCTACCAAGTACATCTGCTACTTTTCCACTTAGTATTGCACCTAGCATTCCTCCAATTGTCATTATTGAACCAAAAACTGAGTACTGTATCAAATTACAAGGAGTACTGTATCAAATTAAAAGGTTATTTGGTGAAAAACAATTCAGCCAACTTATGTTCAATTGAAAAAATACATCATATGAAACTAAGTAGATGCAGAGTTTAGTTTGATTATTGTTTTGTGAATTGTTTTGCTAATTGCTATAATTTAATTTAGATCTCATTAAAGTTTAAATACATTTTTTTAAACGTGTTAAATGAAATTCTTCATATATAAAAATTGCTGAGTTTATGTTTTACAATACAAAGTATGATAGATTATCAGTAGTGCAATTTATGTATCAGTTGATCAATAAAAGAGTTTTTTAAGCAGTGTTAATTTGCTGTCAAGTAGTAATGGATATATACTAACAGCTGATACAGAGAGGCCCAAGTCTTCCATGATGCCAGACTCTGCAGGTGATGAGTAACCCACCTGCAAAAGCAAAATTGTTAAAAAAAAAAA
The DNA here is from genome assembly GCA_019454045.1 of Zanthoxylum bungeanum. Lineage (NCBI taxonomy): Eukaryota > Viridiplantae > Streptophyta > Magnoliopsida > Sapindales > Rutaceae > Zanthoxylum > Zanthoxylum bungeanum. Next base: position 200,365 of record SKCR01015831.1, read on the forward strand.
AAAAAAAAGGAAAATCACAAACTAAGTCAAAGTCATCTCATCTTACGGCTGGTATTTAGTCGTATTTGAAATGTCAAAAATTGTCTTGTTGCCAATAAAAAGTAAATGATAAAGATAAGTTACTTTATCAATAATGGAGGAAAAGCAAACCCCATTTAGGAAAAGATTGTAATGAGCAATGAATTAATCTCATATACGCTACCGGTGAGTCTCACTCTTCTCATGATTATTGATCCAGTGTTTCGGCACTTACTCAACTCAGCACTCAATCCTAATTTCCCCTAACAGTTTATGCCTGCTTGGCAGTTGGCCCACTGCCGCATGTGACAAATTTCCAATGTGGCCGATTTGGTTTCATCCACATCAATAATCCATACATACACATCTCATAATGCATGTCCAAATAAAAAGACAAAGCAAGCCTATCTTTATTCTCAAAACCTCAATTGTTTTTCTTCAAAATGAAATTCTCATCAATATATGAAACATGTTGGATTAATTATATATATATATAGTTTCATACATTTTCTGTTCAGTCCTCTACCAAGAAATTAAAAGTCTTAAATAAGGTATCATAATACGATCAATCAATAATATCACGTTTTATCACATTTACGCATTTTACTTATAATTATTTCAAATTCTAAGATAAGTATATACTTAACAACATATAAATAATTAAAATTCTCTGACATAGACACTTCATCAGCTGATAATGATATAAAATGTGTATGCAAGAACTATGAGATGAATCATTGATGCTATATATATATATATATATGCGAATTTTTATTTTATTTTTTACAAATAAAGTTGCTTTAAATCTCAAGTCCTGTTAATATTTTGAACTTACAGCAATTCCATAGGAGAAAGAGCCGCATGCAGCTATCAAGGTGCTGATAATAACAGCTGCAGTGGTGGAGGAATTGCTCGAAGGCGGCGGGGATGCCATGTTAGTGTCGCCACAGTCACAGCTGGTGGTGCCATCGCTCTCAGGCTTTGCTAGTAATCCTTCTTCTACACTTCGTGTCTCCATTTCTTCTTCTACTCTCTGCTGCTTAATCTTTTCGCCACTATACCTATATATATACTGGTAATAATAATACGAGAGAGCTTTTTTATTATTTTCTTTTTTTATTATTATTTTTTTTCACATTTTTAATGTAAAATTTACTTGTAATACAAACCTCAAGAATCTTGAACTGGTTTATAAGTCCTCGATATCTTTAACCTAATAAATATATTGTGTATCCAAAACATATAATATATATCTACTCAGTTGACTTATCATGGAAAATTCATTTGTTCGATAAATCAACCTCTATCTGTTGAAGGCCATGGATTCATGTGTGTCAATTACCAAATGAAATATTATGTTTATAGCCTTATAAAAGAATAAAAGATGGATTGATACATGCATTATATAAAGATTTTTTTGATTTTTTTTTTTGTTAATGAGCATTATAGAAGGATTAAATTAAAGTTAAAGAAAATGGAATCGTATTCCCCATTACTCTGCATAATGGAATACAACCCAAAAGTTTTTCAACAAAATAAATTATTTTTCAATAGAGATGTAAGGGAATTTTACCCAATAATATTTCTTTAAAGAGACAGCAAACCACTTCGGGTGCAAATAGAATAGAAAAATTCAACATATGATAACTAAATAAGCAACCAATCTGGTTGCAAAATTCGACCTACAACTAACTTTGATATCAAACCTCGTTCACTCTAAAGTCCTCACAACCAGAAAGAAAAACGACTTCACCACTAAGATCAAATGAACGTACAAGAGGAAATTTTGAGGAATATTTTGGGTCGCCTCAAACTTTGCACTTCTTCACTCCTCCACTATTGTAGGTGACGATCTTTATTCAAAATTAAAAAAGAAAAAAAGAAAAAAAAAAGAAGGAATTTGGCAATTAGCTCATGCTAAAACAATACAATTATCACTATAGTTTAAGATTACATAGAAGCAGGGATAGTCGCGCCCAGTTAACACCCCAAATTTAAGTTAAAATTAAGGGTCTTACGAAGTCAGAAAAATCTATCTTTTATTAATAGGGGTTATATATTTTAGAAATTTATCTAGAGACTCCAAAAATTGAGACACTCCTACATAAAAATGTTATTTTTAGATACCTCCCCTGTGGTATGGGGATCTATCAGTCTGAGGAAAAAGTATTTCCATATTCTCACTTAGCTCCCTGATATATCAATATGTTATTTTGTATGTTATCATTGTTGATGGGTAATTTCGTAAAAAAACCTTCATTAGTTAAATCAAATACTAAAAAAATATTGGATATTTGATACAGCCAGTAGAACACTTCAATATCCAATGGGTTGGAGCAGGTATATGTCAAAAACACATTTCTTCATCTTGGATGTTGAATCGATTCAATAAAGCTGTGAAAGTTGATTGTGATTCTAGGGATATTTTCTCTCAAACTGATATTTAAAAAATAAAAAATAAAAAACCTACCGTGAATGAGGTATCTAAAAATAACCCGTACATAGAATATATATATATATATATATATACGGTTGTTTAGTGAGAAAAACAAAATTGAACAGTAAAATGTTACTTGACAGTCTTAACTAACACAAAACAACTTTACCGAATCATATTTATTTAATTGTCACATACGTAACACTGGTTTTTCTTTTCAAACTTCATTGCTTGCTTCAAATAATAAAGGGATTAGTTTATTGAAAGATCTCCAATCACAAGAATGAATCTTTTCTTACAATCTTGGTGAAGAGCATAGAGAAAATGAAATGCAGTGCCATTAATTAAGGTATACGCAAGAGTTTTTTACATTTTGACTTTTTGGCTTTTTATGATCATACTCTTTTACCAAATGTATTGATCACTGAAATTAAGGCCACCTAATGTTTGATAATTTATGATAAAATGTGGGGGGTGAGATTGGGACAATCCACCTAATCTTAAATCTCATGATGCATTTTGCATTAATAAGGTTATATTTAATTCATTGTGATGTTTTATATGTTTGTTTTGATTTTAATATTATTCTTGGATATCCTATATCGCTAATAAGAGAGTTTTTGGACGGGTTATAAGTTGCAAAATCTCTTAACTTAATATAGGTAATGTAATTATGAGGGGATAAAAAGATAATCTCTTACTACTTACAATATCCATTATATGAGAAATATTATTTGGATTTAATGATGATCTTAATTTTGTGTTTTTTTTATCATATAGTAATGGGTAATTATTCGATAAAATTTTATATGTAATTATATCTTAACATCGATCTATACTATTATAAAGGTATATACATGACAACAAATTATAAAAAACATAAGTACGACACTAATCAGCAGTTGACCAAATTCAACTACATTGGTGTGGGATTATATATATATTGTTGAAACAAAAAAATTAAAAACATTGTCAAAATCAATAAAAGCCTTTTTAACTTTCTAGGCCACATCTATGCAAATGAAACAGTAAAATCATTTCTATTTATCTTGTACTTCTCCGTATGAATCTCTTTAAAGCTCAAGATTAGAAACTCTCTGGGTACTTCTCCATGATTCTCAGAATGAAACGTTCGGACCGCCTTTGCTCATGTCTTCTTGTCTGGACACACAACGGCTCTTCATGGCCTAAAGGTCCACTATGAGTACGCTCTTTTGCTTTGGCTTACTTACTGTGTAACAAACTGAGAAGATGAATAGGAACCTATGTTTCAATAGAGGAACAAACATATAGTGTATAGATCATAACCAAATCTGAGTAAAAGTGTAAATGAAACAAACTGGTAGTGTAAGAATTATCACCAGTGTCTGAGTGATAGTGTAATTTTTTCTTACTATAGAGACCAGAAAAATGATCAGAACATAATTGATATTGGAGAAGATCTCCAAATACCATGATGAAACAAAGATGAAGGAGGACTATGAAGTATATACATAGAACTCGGTTTTCGAGAGAGAGAGAGAGAGAGAGAGGATTAGTGAACACTTTCGAGAGAGAGAGATGATTCGTGAACACTCATATAAGCAAACTTCTTATTTTATTTACTTAAGATTTTTAGGAAACCAACCATGATTACAAAATGAAAACCATACCTCTTATATAGGCTGAAGGAGGAAACATAAGGAATCTTAGTAGGACATGACCCATATTAAAGATCGAACATAAATCATGTACGAAACGCTTTCCTCGCGCAGCGGAAACGTCTAGGCACATGGATCAGACTTGAAAAATTTTTCGCCCTTCCCTTTGAGTAGCCGAATGTGACCATCAGTACCACTGAAATTTTGCTACTGTTTTGAATAAAATTTCAGCCCGAAAACAGTCCCCAAACAACCCCGAACGATAGTGCAAAAATCAGATTGTTTTGAACACTAAAAGCGCCTAAACTACAACCAAAACAGTCTACTGTTTGCAGTGACATTTTTCAGGTATGATTTTTCAGAGAAAAACAACCCCAACACAATCCCAAAAGACCCATATGTGTTTCCCAAAATTTTTGAATTGATACGAGATCAAACCGAGTCCCGAATCTCACAAACAAGTGCTAGGCAGTGGACAATAAAATGCCACACTGCCGTGAGTTGTATTAGATGGAAATAATGATTTTGATTCAACACCACAAAGTCTTCCGAGCTATGTCTCACAACCAACGAAAACTAGTGTGAGCTAGACTCACAAAATTAATCCCTAAACAATTTATATATTAATGTCACACAAGATTTTTATTTATTTTTATTCTTGTTCTTCCTTTTATTTTCTCAACACTTGAGAGAGTTTGAAGAAGAATATGGTGTTTAAAGTAAAAAAAAGAAAATTGTTAACAAAAGAAAAACATATTTTTCTTTTTATACTTAGGGTTATTTTATTTTCAAAAAACAAAACCCTTCCCCCTTCCCATATGTAAGTTTCGGCCATACAATGATTTTGTTATTAATTTTGAAACAAAAAAATTTAATCACCATAATGAAATATATGTTACAAAATTAAAAGTGTAATTACCTTTTAAAAAGTATAACCATCAAATTTTAAATTCAAGAGTTTTGCAACCTAGCATAACTTACCAAGGGCTTCCAAAATCCAAGATTTGGAAATTCCAAAATTAGCCTCATTAAATTATATCATATATAATTTAATATTATGCATTCAATAATTATCATATAATTATTAAAATCATATATTAACTTTTAATATATAGTTTCAAGTGCGACAAAATGTTATTAATCATATTAATAATATTTATAAATATGTGAGTATATAATTGAACTATCTAATTACACTAAATCTACTATAGTATATTGAGCTAGCACGGAGACCAAATAGACCTACGATTTCGAGTTTCAATAATCTTGAAATATTAATTAAGCTCTTAATTAAATATTATGAATTATTAACTCCAAGTTATTCCATTAGAAGTCTGAAGCTGCACTCTCGTTACCGCAAATGGTATATTAAGCCGAACCAAGTCGGTGTCCATCGATATAGTCACTACATATAGATTAACCCTTCAAGAATATCTCGTAATTAGAGTCAGATCATAATGTCCGTTATACCCCTCTAATTTTTTTTACCTTAAGTACCATTGATTCTTTAATGAACTATTTTTTCATAACCATTATGAATTTTATTTTTCTATTCGTAATAGAAGACTAAGCGCTCTAACCATTCAAGTACTGAATCAAACCCTTAAGAAAGATACTCATCTACTTCTCGTAAGAATGAGTGAACTTCATGTCTATGTAAAATGTCTCCGACTACACACCAGCCATGTCCCCAAAGTACGTAGCTATTGGTCGGGATTGCTACACCAACCTTACCTTTGTAAATCAAAGGACATAGTATGCCATACATGAGTTCATAATACACTCAGGATAAATATCAATCCATATATGACCATCTAGTATATCGAAATGATTTTCTTTGTTTAACAGATATTATAAGAAAGTCATTTCCATCTGGGTCCAGTCTTATATGATCACATCATACAAGGTGCCCCAATTCTCATGTCTCTACATGGATAATCCCGGATTAAGGTCGCCATAAAAATATATAACAGACCGCAGCTATAGATAAACCACAAACAAAATACCCGTTTTGTTTGCTCTCTATGGATTATTTAAGATTACTAACTTCAGACTTAAATCTTCTTGTGTATGACACTCATACACTAATTCTGAAGGCACATAAGTAATTTAGAGTAATTTAGATAATTTATAATATTCGAAAATTAAACAAACACTTTGATAAATGAATAATACATCATTTTATTTCAAAACATATAAAACTGTTTACATTACATGTAGCTCTAGGGCATATGACCGGTGCGTAATCACACGCGTATAACGCAAGCGCACATATCGTTCAAGTAGTATAAAAATATCGATCCCACGAGGAATTAATTCATACTGTTGTTATTAATTATTGATACTATTTATTTACTAGTATCTAATTAAGGGAGAAGAGAATGATTGCTTTTGGTTGGTTGAATGTAGATTTGCTTAAATAAAATAAATAATATAAATAAAAGAGAATACTAAGAAAAATAAATAAAAGACACAAAGATATAGGGTTGTGATTCCACACAATATTATTATAAAGATGAATTGATTCTCTTATATATGTGTAATAAATCAGTTTGCTAACTTGGAACACAGAGATATGCAAAAGCCTCTTCCGATGGTCAGATACAAATAACCAAAATAACCCAATTAATCATATTCCTATGTTAATCAAGTTACCTGAATTCATTAAGTTCAAGTTCCAATTATGGCTACTCCCGCCTGACAGGTATATTCCTATCTTGTAAGGAAATCTATTAAAGAGTTATTTATCCTTAAGGAAGATCATGAGCTATTGAATCTAAAGCTGAAACCTAAAATCTATTTTCCAAGTTCATTTTAAGTTTTACCACATCAATTTTATTGGTGATCACACAACAAGAAACATTAAGCTTAAGACTCAATAAGCAAACTAAATAATTACCTAATATATAATTGAATCAATTATTAAGTATGTGAATATTGTGTTTCATCACTTTCCTATAATAAAAATAAAATGATGGGGGTTAGAGGATCCACCTTTACTATTTCTAATTTAGAAATCTCCCTTATTATAATATAGAAATTATCCGTGATATTACCAACCGACCATATAGGTGGCATCCTCATTAACTCAGATTTTAATTAAGTTCAACCAGTCATTGTGGACGCTGGTTTTCGCCCGAGGTCCACAATTGAGATTTCGTGAAAGGGGGCACTAGCGATCAGGCAAAACAAAAGTAGAGTGAGCGTGAAGGTTTCTGCCCACCAGTGTGGTGGGTGCCGGGGGCACTCCGACGCTCAAGTCAGTAGTCTAAATAAAGACGATAGTGGGAGAATAAGGTTTGAAGTAATACCTTAATCTTTATTTGGTTGCCGTGAGGGCATAGTTTTGTGACTTCTCGGGTGGTAAGAAGTATTGCTCCCCCTTCCTATGTCTTGGCTCTTCTCTTTTATAGGCCCATGATGTGGGGTCTCTCTTCTGCCCGTTGGAGTCATTGAAACTGGCGACTTAATGGATGATTTATGTCTGGTAACTGATGATTTTATGATTGTTGTTTATCTCTAGAAACTGTCGACTTTATGATGATGCTTATGAGTTTAGGTTTCTCTTGATCTGGTAACTGGTGTCCGTTGGTTCTCTTGATGATAATGGGCTTTAGCTCTTGAGACCTATTGGTTTGATATTTTACTTTCGGGCCGGACTCACTAATGGACTTCGGGCTTTGTGGTTGGCCATGGGGTAGAATGTCGATTTTACCCTTGGGCCTAAATTTGGCCCGTACAGTTTGTCCCATACTCTCTAAGTCAATGAGTCATTGGCTTAGAGAGTACTTGACGCTTGTGTCTCTTGGGATGAGGCCATTGTATCTAGGTGTACTCGAGCGTTGATGCTACCTACTGGTTGAACTAAACGAATGTGTAGTTATGAATTTGACTTTACAAGAGCCATTGGGGAAGTACTCAATCGATTGAACCAGAGGAAGGTCAAGTTATAAGTCATACAACATGTGTATTCCGTGACTTGATTCGACATGAGTTCATGGGGATGTCCCCGTTCGTCTGGATTTGATGAGGCCAGGAAGTTGTAAGTCACACAACATGTGTAATCCATGTCTACAACTTGACTCGATATGAGTCTATAAGGGATGTCCCCGGTCGTCTGGACTTGATGAGGCCAGAGAGATATAAGTCATATGACATGTGTAATCCATGTCTACAACTTGACTCGACACGAGTCTATGGGGGATGTCCCCGGTCGTCTAGACTTGATGAGGCCAGAAAGATATAACTCATACGACATGTGTAATCCATGTCTACAACTTAACTCGACATGAGTCTATGGGGGATGTCCCCGGTCATCTGGACTTGATGAGGCCAGGAAGATATAAGTCATACGAAATATGTAATCCATGTCTACAACTTGACTCGACATGAGTCTATGTGGGATGTCCCCGGTCGTCTGGACTTGATGAGGCCAGGAAGATATAAGTCATACGACATGTGTAATCCATGTCTACAACTTGACTCGACATGAGTCTATGGGGGATGTCCCCGGTCGTCTGGACTTGATGAGGCCAAGAAGATATAAGTCATACGACATGTGTAATCCATGTCTACAACTTGACTCGACATGAGTCTATGAGAGATGTCCCCGGTCGTCTGGACTTGATGAATGTACTTGATAAAAGTCCAAGAAGGTCATTACTCCTCACTTTACTAGGCCTGAAAAAGATCTATGAGGGTTCTCATTCCTCGTTCTACAAGACGTGACAAAGGTCCACGAGGGTATTACTTCTCATTCTACAGGACTTGTAGTCTGAAGACCATGTCGTCTGAAGACCATGAGACTACGGTCGAATGAACCTGATGAAGGTCCACGAGGGTCATCATCCTACTAGTTTTGATGAAGGTCGGTCGATTGGACCTGATGGAGATCCGAGGGATTTTTCATACTGCCTAACCTGATGAAGGTCGGTCGATTGCACCAAGGAATTTTTCATACTACTAGGCATGATAAAAGATTCCCTATGTAGTATGGAGCTGGTGGTATTAAATCAATGTAGCATGGAGATGACAACTAACCTTTCATGTCCCCTGAGGAAGAGGTGGCAATTTTTCCATGCACCATAGGTCGATGGTCAACCACCTTTGTGCCTAGCCTTTATTTGTGTCATACTGTGTGGAGCATTCGTCAAATGCCTAGCTTGCAAATTAGTCTCGTTGACAAGCTTTCAATTTTGTCTTGTCAAATGACATGTTCACTCATTGCCAAATGTTTATGTACGCCATTTGTGTGAACTACTGTTGTGAACTGTTGAAGTCTTGAGGCTTTGAGTGTCACGGGTCTGGTTGTTGAGTTGTCATATTGCTCAGTGGTGTTTTGTTGGTTGGCTTCCTGCGAATTGGACTGAGTTGGCTGCATGGGTATTATGTTTTATTTTGTTGGAAAACATGGGCTAGTTAATTTCCCTTGGCTCGACCAGCATGTTGGTTAGTGGGCTGGCAGGTTTGTTGTATGAGCTGTGTCGAATGAGCGCCTAACATTTGATACATGCTGAGTCGCATGGTAGACCTTTATGTTTGCCTTGTCTAGTAGCATTTCCATCTGATGCTAAACCTCTAAAGGCACATTATCGAATGGGAATTCTGAAATTGCCACGTTCCACGTGGGGTTGTTAACTGCTCCAACATATGTGAAGCCTTACCTCCATGTTAAGCTGATTCATGTGCCCTTATTAAAATTATCGTACTCTGTCAAATCCTTTTTATACACAGCTGCTCATATTGCAACGTGTCTCTGTTTCTGGTAGGCAACATGAAACAGTTGTCTGGTGTATGTTGGCAAGAGGCTGCGATCATCTAATCATGTCGGAACCGCTGTTACTTTGCCCAGCCTTATGTGGAAAATCAGCTCCACTTCTCTACGGAGGGCTTCCACTTCCATGGCATAATTTCTTCGACATTCCTCTAGCATTAATTCTTGCAGCTGCTCCCTCAACCTCTCCAAGGAAGTATCCAAACCACAAAAGTCTTTGAAAACTATTGTTTCAGTTGTTCTGAGTTACAGCAGATTCTTAACCGCTGCAAGGGCCTTCTCTTGCATATCAATGTCAGCTGAGGCTGTTAAATTAACCATAGACTTCAAGAAGAAGCGATTGCTGAACAAAAGCTGCTAAGTTTTATGTATATTTTCCAATTGTCACTCGACCCGATCACCAACTAGAAACACCGCTTTCCTATGAATTCTGATGTCAATGCTTGAGTTTCTCAGTATGCCCTGAAGCATTAAATCTCCAGCCGATGCGTAGAACATTTTCTGACCAGCTAAATTATTTCAGATCAGTGCTGAAACAGCATAAAATGATTTGACAGCTTCTTCTACAAAATTGGATTTAATCATCTTCATCCCAGAAGCAGGACAAGGTTGAAGAATATGGTTCAACCATGAATATATATATATATATATATATTATATTATATATATATAATATATATATATATATATTATATATATATATATATATATATACTTCTTTTTTAGCAATTGAAACTTCTTTATGTTTTCTTGTGGCAAATTGATTGTAAGGGGATACAAAACTTTGCTTTCGACTATCACCTGCAGAGTCAGATAGAGCCTACCAACTGTTCGAGAAAATGCCACAAAGGCTAAAAGCTCTTGTGGCTGGTGGCTGGTGAATTGCTATGGATAATGGAACTAACTACTTTGACTTTAGGCGAAGTGTATCATTTGGTCAGACAATCAGTGCAAGTTCTTTATTGAGAAGGCGCTCTTTAAGTTCATCAACTGCCGTGGCCTCTCAAGTGGATGATGAAATTGAAAGTGAGTCTGTTTCAGAAACATGTGATATTGGGCACTTCCCAGCAGGAGACACAGCGAGAGTGGCAACATATGTTTGTCTATTGATAATACATCAGATGATGGAGTTGAGTTTCACATTCCAGAGAATAACCTATTGCAATCATCTCACGATCCTATGGCATCAATTACAGTTTCTGTAGTGACACATTTGCCAGAGGAAATCATATCTCATCGGCTCGACCGGCTCAAGAGACACACCAAAACAAAGATACACAGCTCAAGAACCATAAATGCTCAAGTTCCACAACTCCCACATCCCCACTGCAAATCGAATACACAAGAGAGGAGACCATAACTCCCATGACGATGCGCCGATGCCGAAGCCATAAGATGGAGTGCCACAGGATATGGCTTCTTGTTTTGTCGACTGGGCATGATGCTGCCTTTTGAATGGATGAAGTAAACGTCGTTTGGGATTTTATTCATACACCTGTGTGAACGGTTTTGGCACTTTAAGCTTTTAATCCTTCTTTTGATTTTGAGCATCCCGTGTGAGCATCGCACAAAGAGTGGCCAGCGACACCACCAAGAATCAAATTTACTATAAGCCACTGCAATACTCTATTTCATTTCCTAAAATGCCACACTCATCTTTCCTTGGAATACCCATACTACCCTCTATTCAAATATTTCACTCTACTTCGTCGAAGACTTCCATCCTCATTTTCTCAACCTAGCAACACTGACGACACTACCTTAACGAGCCCAGAGAACTTCGACCCTGTAGCCTGAGGCCAGAGGGCTGGGGGTTCTTTCTTGGAGTTCTGCTATGTCCTGTCAAGTGTTGGTAACCGATGTGGGACTTGATTTTCTGGTGGCCTTTTATAGAATAAGCTTGGCAATGGCATTTTCCTATGTGTATTATGTTGGCAGTTTCCTCCATACGACCCTGTTTGCGACAGCAGAGCGTATGAGGTTTCCGCGAGTGGGGCTGCTTCAGTTTACACGTTGAGGCCATTTCTTCTTTGCATGTAGCGTGGCTTGACGAAGGATATTTTTAAGCATGAAATGACTTTAGTTGTAAATAACTTGCAATATTTTGAAGCCTACATGTTTTTGCTCATGGGTTAGGCTTGGGTGTTTTAGTTATGCGTGGACAGTGTTTGAAGGGCTGTGGCCTTGAAAGAAGCAATGTGGGATTTTAGGCTGAGTTTTGTTTTACTTTTGGCTAGTGATGGGCTGAGTGAAAATGGACTCATGCCATGTGTTATGGAGATTGGTGAGGCTGGTCCCCCATGGTTTTTGTGGATTTTGAGCCGGCGTCAGTAGCTAGGCTTTGCTTTCTAGTTGACTCTCGTGGTCTTGTTGGTTGCATAAGAAGGTCTGGCATCATGGGCATGCAATAAGACACGTTTCATGCCTCCTGGTGAAGGTCAATATAATCATGGTAGACTGGGCACGTGGAATGTCCATGAAGCTATTGTTTTCTGAACCAAATGGAGGTCAGTGAGTCCACTCTGCTGGATCCGATGAGAACCCATGAGTCCTCGATTGAACGGACCTTGTGGAGGTTCAAAAGATTCTCCACTCAGTCTACAAGACCTTTTCATTTCCCCAAGAGAACAATGCAATCCTTCTACTCTTGCTGCATGGAATAGATAACATTATTTCACATCTTATGGAACAGACGACATTCTATCAATGTAGTCTGAGGAAGATAACACTACATCCATGTCATCTGGAGGAGATGGTAAATCATGCATATCATCCAAAGGAATAACAATATTCTTCGTCGTTTGGAGAAAACATCAATATTTGGATGTAGTGGGGAGTTGATGACCATCTTGTCGTATGGAGAAAATGACTATCCTCTTATGTCATCTGAATGAGGTCAATCATCCCACGCAGTTTGAAGTTGTTGGCAATCTATTTTGTCATATAGGTAATTGGGCTATGCTTTATCTAATAGTACCTCAGTCAAACTAAGTATTCTTCCATATCATGTCGAATTGGAATTCAAGCAAATGTCGAGCCTCATACGTGAGTGTCGAGTGGGATATTTACTAAATACTAAAAAATCATATAGTGTCAATTTTGACTAGCTACATATAGTATTTTGTAAATTGGGACATCCTCCACAACACACTAATGTCGAGTGGGACGTCCCTAACAAGTCCTATGTTGCTTTGTAAATGTTGAATGAGACATCTTTATCAATTATCAGGTTGTAAATTGTAGTGTCGACTAGGACACCATCGCAAGTTTCATACTATAAATTGTAATACCAACTATGACATCTATTACAAGTCCCAAGCCGCATATTGATGTCGACTGGGACACCCATAGCAATTATCAAGCTATATAGTGTAGTATCGACTGGGACATCCATAACAAGTCCCAAACTATGACACCCATTATAAGTCTCGTGCCATTTCTAATGTCGATTAGGACTTTATTAAAAAGTACAAACCATACCTGGTAATGTTGACCGGGATGTCCACGCTAAGTCTTCATTCGGGTACCGTCGACCGAGACATCATCTTCATGCAAAGTACTTGTTCCCAATCACGTAGTATGGAGCTAAAGGCAATACATGCATGTCATACAGAGGAAATGGAAATTCTTTCAGTCGTCTGAGATGGGGGACAGTCCTCCAATATTTTCTGGAGTATATGATATTTCTTTCACGTTGTCTGGAGAAAGTGACAATCAATCTATGCATTCTGAGGAAGATGACAATCATTTCATGTGTAGAGAGAGGTTGATGACAATCAATCCATGGATCGTTATGTATGTAAGGGTCGTAGATTGAGATGTCTTTGCTTGCTAAGAATCGCTAAGGCCTCACGGCGGGCGCCAAATTGTGGACGCTGGTTTTCGCCCGAGGTCCACAATTGAGATTTCGTGAAATGGGGCACTAGCGATCCTGCAAAATAAAAGTAGAGTGAGCGTGAAGGTTTTGCCCACCGGTGTGGTGGGTGCCGGGGGCACTCCGACGCTCAAGTCAGTAGTCTAAATAAAGACGATAGTGGGAGAATAAGGTTTGAAGTAATACCTTAATCTTTATTTGGTTGACGTGAGGGCATAGTTTTGTGACTTCTCGGGTGGTAAGAAGTATTGATCCCCCTTCCTATGTCTTGGCTCTTCTCTTTTATAGGCCCATGATGTGGGGGTCTCTTTCTGCCCGTTGGAGTCATTGAAACTGGCGACTTAATGGATGATTTATGTCTGGTAACTGATGATTTTATGATTGTTGTTTTCTCTAGAAACTGTCGACTTTATGATGATGCTTAGAGTTTAGGTTTCTCTTGATCTGGTAACTGGTGTCCGTTGGTTCTCTTGATGATAATGGGCTTTAGCTCTTGAGACCTATTGGTTTGATATTTTACTTTCGGGCCGGACTCACTAATGGACTTCGGGCTTTGTGGTTGGCCATAGGGTAGAATGTCGATTTTACCCTTGGCCCAAATTTGGCCCGTACAGTCATAAAGGCGGTATCATTATTTGTCCATAAACCAGCCATATAGGCGATATTTATCTGTCACCTAAAGACCGGCCATATAGGCGGTGTCACTTTATGTCAAATAAATAAAACCATCCATTAAGACGGTAATCATTTAATTTGAATTATAATTTCCATATTATAATTAAGGGAGATAATCTAAATTAAAATAATAAAAGCTTCACCTTTCCCCAACGGAAAAAATTAACTACAAAACATAAAAGTAAATAAATAAAATGCTGTAATAAAACTAAAAATAAAAATACATAATTTAAATATTATTAATAATTTACAAAATAGATGCAATCCTATAAAATCAGGGAAAAAATCCTAAGGAAAGCACACCAAATGAGGTGCATAAAGCTTCAATTTATAGGCAGCTGAGCAGGCCCGCGTCACGACGCGACATGGGATCTGAAGCACGTTGACTTGGTCGTTGCTGACGTGGCACGCGGATTTCTTCGGCCCAATAGAATTGTGACACGTGGCACACGGTATGATTGGTCCAATGACATGTTGACACGTGGCATACAGTGATTCACAGATGATGCGGTCCATTCAGAAGATGACACGTGTCATGCGAAGTGTCGGCACCATAGGATTGTGACACGTGTCACGGTGCATGTTAGTAGATCTTCTGTGATGATGACAAGTGGCACGACGCACGTTAGTAAGTCAAATTTATCAGATTTTGACATGTGTCCTCGGCGTAAATTAGCATGATGCGGCGCACGTTAGATGTCGTGACGCGGCCAGTGCGTCGCGACTCGTAAAATTACAATTTTGCCATTTTTCTCTATTTTGGTCCAAATTGCTTCTAATGCTTCCCAAACTTTATTTATCTGCAAAATAATAATAAAACACATCAAAACGTTCACAAAACTCGAGAAACTATACAAAATATTAGGTTAAATGAGTTTGAAATAGTGATAAATTACCACTCATCAGCATACATCCCAACAAATCACACACGTAGCAATACTATTACAAAAACTAAAGCAAAATATGCTAAAACTAAAAGGACTAAAGCTAAAGCAAAAGTTAAGGCTGACAAAAATAAAGATGCTAAAGCATGAAAATGACAAAAACAATAGTAGGAATGTGACATCTGCTTTATTAAAAGCAAAACAATAATTTACAAAATAACCAAACATATGAGGTCCTGCTGCAGAGCTCCCAGCGCCTGGTATCAGAGCCACGTTGCTAATTTTTCTCGGGAGGTATATGAAGTATGAATATAGAATAAATGTGAGTAGAGAGAGGTCATAACAACAATTATGTCAAGACCCACACAATCTTCAGAGTCTTTACTTAATAATAATAGTTCTTTAGAACTTGTTCGTCTATCTTCGTCTATGTCTTTACCTAGATATTGTACTAAAACCCTTGCGTCTAAAATAGAAAACCTTATAGAATTTACTAATGTTCCTGAAGATGCACAAATTACAGAGTCTTCTATACCTTTGTTGAGTCCGTACAATATTTACCGTCTTAAAAGTTCTGTTACCCGCAGTATTAGAACTCTAATGTCCAATAAAAGACATGTTCCTAAAGAGTATGTCCAGTCGTCTAATCTTGATCAGTGTTCGTTAGATGCTACGTCTAATGAGCAGTATGTCACTATCAATATCCTTCCAGATTTCATCTCTGGTTGGAAACGAGAAGGATATACACACCTTCACTTTGGAGCTCTCCGTCTTGCTCTCACTATACATGTCAGAAGAGGTTTACCCGTCACAGCCAGGATAGCTTTGCTAAATACAAGATACATGGAGTACCAACATGAGGTGATTGACACAGTTCTTACGACTTTACATGCTGAAAATGTGATCTTAACATTTTACCCAAATTTCAATATGTCCCTAAAAGATCCCAACCTTCCCACAGCTATAAAAGACCAAGTCCATATCTATGGAGCAGATGTCATCCCATCTTCCAA
Organism: Zanthoxylum bungeanum; assembly: GCA_019454045.1. Taxonomy (NCBI): domain Eukaryota; kingdom Viridiplantae; phylum Streptophyta; class Magnoliopsida; order Sapindales; family Rutaceae; genus Zanthoxylum; species Zanthoxylum bungeanum. The sequence continues at coordinate 216,679 of SKCR01015831.1, forward strand.
GATCACAACCTTTTTATGTTCAATGCTTACTCCAGTACCATGTCCAGGAGGAGTTGAGATTCTTGTTCACTTCTTTAAGTCTAATGGATTGCCAATATGCAGTCTTCAGTTTTAAACTCCACCGCTCGTTAAACAGTCGCTCTTGCCTTGCTCTAGGTGCTCTTTTTATCTTGGGACTCTAAAATTATGTTATGAGGCTCTTCCTTTTCTTTTCTCTTCTAGTTTTGCCGCTATTCTTCTTTTTTTATAACAATTCCATGGCTGATGCATATAAAGCCTAATTCTTTTTGGTTTTTTGACATCGGCCCACCGATTTTAATTTCTCAAAGCTCAAAGTCTTTTTCATTTTAATTTCTTCTTCATGGCCCACTTCTTTGACATTCTGAGTAAAATATTTAATCCATGCCACGGTTTTCACGTGAAGAATTGTAATTCGTCGAAGTTAATTTATTTATCTGCTTCAGTATGCGTATCATGCAACTCTGGTACTTCAATCTGCGTGTCAGGACGCTCCAGGTTTTGCATAGTGACGCGCCAAATAATTGAACATTCTCGCTAAATTTTAGCATCGGGACGCACGCGATACCTCTGACATTTGGTCTAATTTATCTCCAATTTTATCGTTTCATCACTTATTATGTTCATTTAAGGCTTGAAATTATTTTGAACTACAAAACCCAAAATTTATCAAAGCACTCATGCAACTCAAAATATCACACAAAATATTAAGTTAAAGGGGCGGGGAATATACGCATATTAACCGCCCATCACAACCTCAAACTTAACATTTCGATAGTCCTCGAGGAAAACAAAATAAATAAAATAAATTAAACAAACTAAATATAAATTAAATTAACCTAAGCTACTTTCGTAGAGATCACGATTGCATTTAGTGTATGCAACAAGCCTTTAAACCCCTCGGTGACCCTAGTAGACGAGTTATAGTCTCGTGAGGACTTACAGCGCGACACCCACAAACGTCATTTACACACACATGTAATCACATACAAATACAAAAAAATAACTATAACTATAACTATAACTATAATAAAATCGTCCTATGAGTTACACATAATATTATCATCAGAGAATGCCTGTAACGAAACCAAAGAACCTTCAAAGTACCCAACACAATTCAAATCCAAATTCTTGAATAAATCATCTAAGTTAGACTCACAGAGTGTGTATGAAAATGGTTCGGTCACGGCTCGATTCATAAGTAAGTCAACTTGGAGATTTTGTCTCAAACATTGGTATCTGATAGGTCAAACCAATCTAGATATCTCAAAAGTGCTCAGTATTTGCCTATTAAACTCAATATGCTATGACTTCTCTTTTTTCTTTATCTTTTGACTCACCTACCATTTAAGGTAGTATTTTTTCTCATGGTGGTCTTAACACTCGCCCATGAATAGCTTCACGTTTATCGGTTATATGTAGTTTATTTTTCTCAAATTATTTTTTTTGCGCTTTTCATCATTTTTGTTCTCAAAATATTTTTTCTACTATAGTTATACCATATATCATAAATAATTACAAATAGAGATAAATAACTAATCAAAAGATCATTCATGATTAATCAATTTCTTCAACTAGTTACTTTGCCAACTACCTAAGCTCTTACTGCTAGAAACCCATTGTTAACTGTTTACAAGTCTAACTTAAATCACCTACCCAAGGCATCAGATAAAAGTGAATTGAGCTATTATTATTTCATAAGATTTCACACTAAAGCAAACGACTTATCATATGAACTAAGCTTCACTACCATATGGCTAAATTTTTTTAAAGATTTTGATTTTTTTAAATAAATATTAGGAACTAACACTAACATGTATACACACCCCCAAACTTAAAATTTACATTGCCCTCAATATAAAATAAGCGTAAAGAAACAAAGAGTGAGGAAGAACACTATCATGTATGGAGTTGATCAGGCTCATGCGACTCAGAATTTTACTGCGCAGGCTATGTGGGTTGTGTTAATACATGCATAAATAAATATGGTTTATTTAACGTCTTCATCCAGACGTTCTCTGAAGATATTCCTACAATAAGGCTTCAATATGGCTTTGGATGTCATAGATATGACAATTCCATGAATGGTACTCTTCAAACGCCTCTTCATAAATGAGATGACAAATATAAATCTTTTCCACTTTGTGCTACTGCCACATTCTTCAACCTGTTTGCTTTAAGAGGTCTTGAATGGAAGATTAAATCATCATGAGGTCTCGAATGATGCTTGACTTTGAATGATTGTGCCATTATGTCAAGCTTATGGGTGATATCCATGATGCTAACTTCCCAATATTGTGATGCATCTCTTTATGTCACGAGATTTTACAATATGTTCCTACAACTACTCTTTCCTAACTCATTGTTCCATAATTTCCTCATTGATACATTTTCGAATTTCTTCGTTGTATGCTTCAAGATTGTCAATTTGGGTGTACATAATTGATGCATCCTCACTGACATCGTTTGATATGTCTGTCCCTAAACCCTTATCTTGCTTTGTTGGTGTGGAGGGTACTAGTAGCTCATCTACTTATGTCTCCTCATAAATGCACTCAGTAAACAGAGGGTTATCTAGATCAATACGAGATTTTGATTGTTCGGGCTCTTGACGTAATACCACTAACTCTTCATACGGCTCTGTCTCTCTCCCTATTATGGTGTCATTGTAAATCTTTTGACTCTTGAGGGCTTCTTCAATTTCATCTGATAGTGTTTTTGAGGTATGTAGCTATGGTTATTGGCCAGTTATCTCAATTGGTCTTTCAGTCTCTGTAAGGATGTTGCTTAGCTCTAAACCATTACTTTAAATTTAGCTTCCCGTTTCTTGAGCATGTCAACAATCCATTCCTCCACGTATGGTTATGGTTATTGAGGAAAATCATGGGCTGGTGGTGGAAAAAAAAAGGTATAATGGTTCAGCGGGATATGCGGAACATTCATTATTATGTCATGTAAAATTTTGATGATTTTGTCACCTTGAATTGTAGTTAAACATGTAATGATCACTCGGATGGTGGCCCCGCATATCTCACAACTCATCATCGTGCTCTGAAAGACTTGAGCATATGTTGTGCCACTTCTCTCTAACACCCACTGATAGTTGTTTGATGGATAACAAGCCTAAAAAAATCAGACTGTGTCTCACCAATATGGGGTGTAGCATCACCTCTTATAACTCTTAATGCCTCCAGCTTCCAATGGTACTCAATTATTTCGACCACCTGAAATAAAGCAAAAAAAGAAAAATGATGGGTGTCTAGCTAAACAAGTAAAATTATCCTAATATTAATAAAGAAAAATAAATTAAGTCACCGGCAACGATGTCAAAAACTTGATCGCGATATTATATATCTAACACGCAAGCACACGTATCGTTCAAGTAATATAGTGACTGGTAGTCCAATGTCGAACCCACATGGAGTTAATATTTATCTTATTAATATCAAGATTAACCTACTTAACTTAAAACTAAACTATTGAGAAGGAGAATTAATTTAATGATTTAATTGAAAAGTAAATAAAAAAAATCAAATAACATTTTTTGAAGAAACTTTATAAGATAGAAGAACCTAGAGTCACAACTTCACCTAAGCATGCACGCAATGTGTCTAGACACTTTTCATTCAATTGGGTTATGGTTACTAATTATTAACCTAGAACGCTAAATTATTCACAAGCCTTTTTCGATAGTCATATGAAAATATTCAATTTAAACTAATTAACTATATGTCTTTGTTAATTAATTTAAACCAAATTAATTAAGGTCGGGTTCTAATAATGACTATGCATGCCCTTTAGATATATTTTTATCCTGCATGAAGATTTATTTAACAAATAAATCACACACTATTATTCTCACGGCTAATCTAAATTTCCTTTGTCAAGTTCCTAAGGATTTACCAAGATTATTCTATCCTTAGCCAAATAAATATATAGACATCAAAGCACAAAAAATAATAAATAATAAATAACAAACCAAAATGAATAAAAATATGTAATTAAATTAATTGACATGCTCAAGATCTATTACAATCCTAGATTTAATGAATTAGTTACTCATAATATTCAATAAAAATACACTAATCATTATTACAAAATAAAAACTCATAAAAGATGAATGTATAGAGAAAATGGAAGGAAAAAAACTATCGTTTGCAGTTTTCGGTTGCAAATTCTACCGCCCGTTGAAGCATTTATTCTTACCTTACTCTAGGCTTTCTTTTTTACTATAAAACTCCAAAATTATGTTATAAGACTCTTCTTTTTCTCCTCTAATTTTTCGGCTATTCTTCTCTCTTTACAACAATTCCATAACTGATGTAGATAAATCGTAATTCTTTTTGGTTTTTTGACATGGGCCATCGACTTTAATTCCTCAAAGCTAAAAGTGTTTTTTTCATTTTAATTTCTTCTTCATGGCCCACTTCTTTGATATTGGGAGTAAGATATTTAATTCATGCCACAGTTTTATACAAGAAGAATTGTAATTCGCCGAAATTAATTTAATCCTCTGCTTGGAATATTCTGGCTGAATTTTGCTCAGTAGCGCGTTGAGAGTCAATTTTAGCATCGGGACGCGCGTGATATATCTGACATTTGGTCTAATTTAGCTCCAATTTTATAGTTTCATCACTTGTTACGTTTGTTTAAGTCTTCAAATTATTTTGACCTATAAAACACACTTAAAATTTATCAAAACACTCATGCAACTCAAAATATCACACAAAACATTAGGTTAGAGAGGTTGGAAATATACACATATTAACCGCTAATCAATAACTTATCGGAGAAATGAATTACTAATTGAGTCTTGTATTTCTTCCAGTGTTCGCCCTTTAGTTTCCGGAACCATCTTTGCAACGAACAGAAAAGTCTAAAAGCTAATGCCCGAGAAGAAGAAAAATGTTCCTGCAGTCGCGCAGCCCAAAAGAACAAATGTTCAACATCAATGTCCATATCTATGTGTTATAACTTGTTTGTTTTGTGTATGTGTGTGTCTAACCTATATATGGAATTCCTTCATTGCCTAGAGTGTTAAATACAACATTCCCCTGGTGGCAGTAGCAATTATTATATTGTAATAATTGTTAAATACAACATTCCCCTCGTCAAAATGGTGGATTTGTGTAAATGTTTGGGGTGAACCTAAGAAAACTCTAGGTTTAGGGTGAACCTAAAAAAAACTATTGGTTTGGGGTGAATCACGAAAAATTATTAGTTTGTGTGTGAGCCACGAAAAACTCTTAGTCTAATATGTGAGATCATATTTACATAGTGAAAAATATCAAGCATGGCTTGAGGGAGTGGACGTAGATAAAGAGTTGGCCGAACCACTATAAACTATAGAGTCAATTTCTCTCTCTCTTTAATTTATTATAAGTTTTATATTTTATTTTATTTATTATTTATAAACTTACTTTTGGGAATTAATGGTAGAAATTGAACATTAAGCTTAATTGGTAAAGTTAATAACTAAGTGGCTTGAAATCGAAAAGATTTTAATTCCGCATAATTCAACCATTACCCAATTCACCTTATTGGTGTTGAAGCCAGCAAAGGAAAACATCAAACAAAGGCACCGAAAGCATTGAGAGGACATGCGCCGAAAGTTTGAGATGATATGCATGGACTCAGCACATGCATGCAAGTTGGCACCAAAATTGAAAATGATAAGCTGGCAAAACGTGTCCAAGACGCTTGACACTGTTCACACGTCTTGGACACTATAAATTGAGTCATTGAGTCCATTGTTACATATCCCAAAACGTGAGATTAAAGAGGGTTGAAAGTTTTTTGTAAAGCTTGGGTTTGTATGTAAGCTTTGTAATTCTTTATTTTGTGTAATATAAAGAAGATTTTTCTCTCACATCTCATCTATTGTGTGTGTTTCATCACAATAAGTGGTATCAGGAGCTAAGGTTCCACGGTTGGATCCCGAAACTCAGAAACAGAGGTTTGGTTCGGAAAGTCGGTCCGACGAAAGTTGTCGAAAATCGATTTTGAGCATACCATCAGACTTTTCACGGTGAGACGAGCACGATGGTATTTTCCGACGATCGATCGGAGGTCCGGTGAGCCCGCACGCGCCAGACAACAGCTTCTTCACGCGCCACACACGCCACAGAGGTTGAAGACGACTGCCAAGTCAGCCACCACGTGTCGCCGAGTCAGTGCTCAGTCAGCACCGTGTCAGCGCACAGTTAGCAGCCACGTCACTGCCACGTCTGCGCACTGTCATTTGCCATGTAATCGCCACATCATCTCCATGTCAGCAGTGCCACGTCAGCATACCTGGTAATTTTCAGAAAGGTCCATATACTTTCATGAAATTACATTTTGGCCATAAACTTTTAGAAATTGTACTTTAACCCCGTAACTTCTGGAAAATTACATTTTAGTCCATGTTTCGGTTTTTGACAAACGAAATGTCATTTCCATCATTTTCGATCGTTCCGGACGAACGGTGAGCTCCGTTTTTTTGAAATTCTTTCTAGAATTTTGTAATGGAAGGAGGCAATGGGAAAATGATTTTGTTAACCAGTACAAATTATTTCACATGGAGATGAAGGATGAAAGACCTTCTGTATGTGAAGGACTATGATGGATCGGTATTTTTGGAGCAGAAATCAGAAGGAATGTCCGATGAGAAGTGGGTTAATCTTCACCAGAAAACATGCAGTACTATTCGTCAGTGGATCGACGATAATATCGTGAACCACGTCAGTGAAGAAACAAATGCACGTGTTTTATGGAGAAAGCTGAAGGAGCTTTTCTGAGCAAAGACTGGCAACAACAAGCTGTACTACATCAAGAAAATGATGGGTTTGAAATACCAGGAAGGTACAGCTGTGGCGGACCACATCAACGATTTCCTCGGAATAATGAAAGAACTGTCTGGATTGGGCATAGACTTCGGAGATGAGGTAAATGACTTAATACTTCTTAATACGTTACCAGAATCATGGGAAACGTTCAGATCTACGATGATAAATTCAGCCGCAGATGGGAAAGTCACAATGGAGATGGCGAAAACCATGATCTTCGAGGAAGAAAAGAGGGTGAGAATGCAAGAGTCAGCATCTGCCTCAACCTCAGAAGCTCTAGTGACGGAGAAGAACACCGGAAGAGGGAGGAGTAAAATCTGAGGCCCAGATAAATCAGATAAGAACTGAGGTAAATCAAGAACTAGAGATATTGAGTGCTACCACTGCAAAAAGAAAGGTCATATGAAGAGGGATTGCTACCAACTGAAGAACGAGCAATTCAGAAGAGATGGTGACTCTAACCAAGAAAGAGTTGCTACTACCACTAACAAAACCTCCAAAGAATTCTGCATTATATAAGAAGAAGATGTTGTGAATCTTGTCAGCCATGAGACCAGTTGGGTGATAGATAGTGGCGCCTCCATACACGCCACATCTAGCAGAGACTTTTTTTTCATCTTACACACCAGGGGACTTTGGAGGTGTAAGGATAGGGAATAACGACAGTCCAAAGTCGTCGGTATTGGAGACATATGCCTTGAAACAGACAACGGGATAATGCTAGTGTTGAAAGGAGTCAAACACATCCCAGACATCCGGTTAAACCCGATGACCGGCGTTTTCACACGCGTATAACGCAAGCGCACGTATCGTTCAAGTAGTATAAAAAGTATCGATCCCACAAGGACTTAATACCTAATCTATTAATTTTAAGAGGTCAAATGATTACTAGTATCTAACAGGTTGATTGATTGATTTGAAATGGTGATGGATTTTTAAACTTAAAAACAAGTAAATAAAATTTGCGTGAAAGAAAACTGAAGAAAAATTCAAATTTATAAAACTATCCAGAGTTGTGATACCTTCCAATATTATTTAAAGATGAAGTTGTTATCTTATAGTTGGGTAATGTATTGACTTACTAACCTGGAACACTAAATTATGTAAAAGTCTCTTCCGATGGTCAATTACAAATACCCAGTATAACACAATTGAACCATATGTCTATACCAACCAAATTAACTGGATTCATTAAGTTTAAGTTCCAATTATGACTACCCATGCCCGACATGTATATTCATATCCTGTAAGGAAATCTATTAAAGGGTTATCTATCCTCAAGGAAGATCGTGGGCTATTGAGTCTAAGGTCTTAAACATAAAATCCCATTTCCAAGTTCATTTTAAGTTTACCAGTTCAATTTTATTAATGGCCAGTTAATTAAAAAACATTAAGATTAAGACTCAATAAATAAATCTTTATATTACCCAAACTATAATCTAACCCCTTATAAACCGATGATATTGGAATTCATCACAACCCTAGATAACTAACTTAGTTACGACACATAACTAGGGCTAGTGAAAACTTAAAAGTAAAAGACATAAAGTAAAAATGGTGAAAAGTAAATGCGGTAAAGTAAATACTGAAAAGTAAAATAAAATAAAATGCTAAGGTAAAATGAATTACTTTTACTACTACTATTTTAGATATCTCCCATAATATAATATATTAACTTGTGATAGCATTACCAACCAACCATATAGACGGTAACCTGATTAAGTCAAATTAAGTCCAACCAGCCATTAAGGCGGTAAATTACCAACCGACCAATCTGGTGGTATCCTTACTTAGTCAGGTTTAACCAGTTTAAAATGAATTACCAACCGGCAATATAGCGGTATCCTCATTAAGTCAAATTTTAAATAGTGAATATATTATAATTACATGAGATTAATCTAAATAGCAATAGTAAAAGAATTACCTTTCACCCTAGCATGGGGAAGTTACCTCCTCATGGTTGAATAGTAAAACTGTAAAAGAAAAATAATAAATTACTATTACTATTACTATTACAAAAAGTAAAATTACTATTACTATTACAGAACGTAATTAAAATTAATTACAAAACTGAAATTTAAAATAAACTAGGTAGAAAACTCCTTATTTACATCAGAGAATTCAGAGAGAAAGGTACATCTGAAATTGAAATCTCGAGCTCAATTTATAGACCTCGGTGGGCCTCCAGCGTCGCGACGCTATAGCCTTTGGCGTCACGACGCCCGTGATTTATGGCGTGGCTTGTGGAGAGCTCGACACGTGGTGATTCTAGATAAGGTGATAAGGTGACACGTGGCAAGACGGCTGGCAACTCAATGATTATACTGACGTGGCGCTAACGTGGCGACACGTGGCGAAAGTGATTGTCGGCACCGTAAGATTGTGACACGTGGCACGTTGTGATTGGCTGATGATGATGTGGCGATGATGTGGCACTTTGACTTGGTCAACATATGATGTGGACGATGAAGTAGCTGACACGTGGCAACATGTGGTGATGGCGATTGTCGGCACCATATGATGATGACACGTGACACTGCGCAGCACATCGGATGTGATGGTGACACGTGGCATGGCGCACGTTAGCAAAGTTGGCGCACATTAGTAAAGTCAAACTTCTCAGATTCTGACACATGGACCCGGCACACGTTAGCATAGAGCGGCGCACGTTGGCGTCGCGACGCTGAAAAATTACCAAAATGCCATTTTTTTCCAATTTTCACTGTTTATGCTCCAAATCACCTCCAGAATGTCCTGAAACTTTATTTATCTACAAAATAACACAAAAAACATCAAAATATTCACAAAACTCAAGAAACTATACAAAATATTAGGTTAAATGAGTGAGAAATAGTGATAGATTTACCACTCATCACACCCTCAAACCTAACATTTTGCTAGTCCTCGAGCAAAATATAGAATAAAATAACATAATAAAATTTAACTAAGCCACTTTCGTAGGGATCACGGTTGCATTTAGCATATGTAACAAGCCTTTAAACCCCTAGGTGTCCCTAGTGGACGAGTTGTAGTCTCGTGAGGGTTTATAACAATGATACCCACAAACATTTTACAAAAGTAAAAAAGTAGTGAAACTAATGCACACAAAAGCAAAAAGACAAGAGAAAATAGATTAAAGAAGTTATTGACTATTCATGTGAAACTTCTACTCCAAGTTACAAGTTGTTTTATTTCTTTCTAAATTACCGAATAAATAAATTCTCCGATTATATTTACCATCCTCCATATACACAGCCAACAAAATATTAATCAATCTCATTTTTGCCCACAACAGTCACAAATGTAGTTGATAAGAGAGTAATATTTTTGTCCTAAAGTTTTATTAGAATTCACACATTTTTGTAGTAATGAAATAATTTTTCTGATTTTTCTGATTTTTTCTTTAATTTTTGATTTTTGATTTTTATTTATATACAATACCTTCCGTCTATGTAGCGAGCTTTGGGTTGGTGGCTCCCAACCAGTTGGCTTTAGGGCACCATGTGTTAAAGTACCCGTACGGACTTAATTACCCAGACTTCATATATATATATTTTTGCAACATCCTTGATCCATGTAGCAAGCTTTGGGCCAGTGACTCCCAAATCAGTTGGCTTTAGGGCACTATGTGTTAAAACACCATTACAGACTTAATAACTCGGATCTCAGATGTTTTTTTTTTACTCCATCACCTTTTGAGATGATTCCTCCAATTAAACTAGAGCACTGAATATTACAATATTTTCAATTACAACTCATGTCCGTATGCTACTATGCATGTTGATAATACCTGCCAACTAAGCATATGAAGATCTATTTTAGTCAGTTTTATTGCGAATTTATAAATTAAGTAATTCAAAAGGAAATAAACAAAAATTAACTTATTTCGAAAATGGGTTGAAATACGTATCAGAAGTAGGAACTCCTTACATAGCTATCTCTCACCAATTTCACATTTTTAGTCAAAATAAAAATAAAAATGCAAAATATTTTTTTTTGAAAATTTTTCATTTTTTTTTTGTATTTTACGAAAAATTTAGGATTAAAACAACACACAAACTAAAAACAAGTTACTAATCAACTAATTCCCTCCCCAAACCTAAATGAGACATTGTCCCCAATGTTTTAAACAGTAGAAGAAGAGTTTATAAGATAGTACCTGATTTGCTGAAATTCTACAGGAAAATTAAAGATTAAGATCCAGATTAATCCGACGTCTCTTACCACGATCATCCTCAGACCATTTTATCTTAGAAAGGATATGATCAATTTGTGGTTCAAATGCTAAGATTTGGTCAATTAGATCCGGAACAGTTCTGGCAGTAAAGATGAGTTCTTTCATAGGTTTTGTCACGAACCCATTTCTCTGGGCATCATCAAGAAATACACAAAGAAAATTATAAAATCCTTCGAAGTTAAATAGCCCAATCGGTTTATGGTGTATGTTCAAGTTCGCCCAAGATAACACTGTAAAAATTTCCTCCATTGTGCCCAAGCCACCTGGCAAAGCAATAAAAGCATTAGCATGGTTAACCATTTTTACCAGTCGTTCAGACATACCTGGCACAATTAGTTCTTCTCCGTTTGATGGTCCAATAAGATTTGCCTCCGCCAAGGGTTTTTGGATGATACCCAAAACTTGACTGTCTCCTTCCTGTACAGCCTTTGAAACAATCCCCATAAGACCAAGATTGCCTCCGCCATATTCTAAGTGCATATTCTTTTCAGCTAAGACCTGACCCAAATTTTGTACTGTTGCTACATATTGTGGCTTTACACCAACACTAGTACCGCAAAATACACAAATATTTTCAACTCGACTAATTGAAGTGGCTTCCATGTTTTACTCTGGATGTCTTCAAATGTGCAATGATGAGTTGAATTTATAACACCTGAAAATGGTAAGTAAAAATAATAGCACTAATACCTGCCAAATGACAATTATTAGTTAAACAGTAATATAAATCGTGATAGTCAAGAAGGTCCGGATCCTGTCGGAGAAAATAAAAGAAAACAACAAAACAAATCATAATTATTAGGAAAAGACAAAGAGATATAATATGTACAAGAAAAATAGCGGCTTGATTAACATCTATGCGTCATGGACAAGTTTCCCATCCAATTTTCTTATAAATTGGCAAATAAGGTCTTTTTGAGTCAGATTCCCGAGACTTAACTATTGTCTTTCTTTTTGGAATTGTGCATATAACACACGAATTTTGTGATACACATATCCACTGGGATGCGTCTCAATATTTTTAGATATGTCATCCAAAGATTCCTTACTCAAGCCATCCCTAATGAAATTAATCTTATCTTCACGGTTATCAGACACCATTCATAAAGAACGACAACGAGTATTACAAAACATGCGAGCACATTTGTAGCATACACCCATTCTTTTGGCTCTTCTCTTTTTAGCGTAGGTGCTTCTTCCTAAACCAGGCAGATGTGAAATAAAAGGATCAGAAGACTCACCTGCCAATCAGACCATTGCTTAAATATTCCAATGAATATCAGTAGGAATACCTTTGATCATCAGTAGTCTCATCCGTTCCAAGCGAGCTTTGTTAACTTTCATCAGAGATTTGTGAGGGAGAGAAGGAAATTGCTTATGAAGATTTGCAAGAACTTCTTCCATTTTGAAATAACTTAACCTGCAAAAACTAAACACACAAAATGAAATCACACCAAATCACAATATATACAAAAAATGCATGGGTTGCCTCCCTACGAGCGCTAAGTTTAACGTCGTTAGCTAGACGTGACTGCCCGGACGTTATGCTGGATCTGAAAGTGTGAAACTTACTTGTTGTCGCTCAAATGATTTCCCCCAGTAGTGCTTGACACGCTGATTGTTAACCTTGAATGTGTTGTTGGTGCTGTGATCCAGTAACTCAGCAGCTCCATATGGTAAAACCCGAGTGATCACAAATGGACCTGACCACCTTGATTTCAACTTTCCAGGGAAAATTTTCAACCTCAAGCTGTACAACAACACCTGCTGCTTTGGTTCCAACTGTCTGTGTACTATTTTTCGGTCATGCCATTTCTTGGTCTTTTCTTTGTACAATTTGGCATTCTCATAAGCCTGTAGGCGAAATTCCTCTAATTCGTTGAGTTGGTGAAGTATTTTCTCTCCTACAGCTTGTTGATCAAAATTCAACTTCTTCAGTGCCCAGTACACATTGTGTTCAAGCTCAACTGGCAGATGACATGATTTCCCAAACACCAATCGATATGGGGACATACCAATGGGTGTCTTGTAAGATGTACGGTAGGCCCATAATGCGTCATCCAATTTTGTAGACCAGTCCCTCCTTGTTGATCCAACAGTTCTCTCCAAGATTCTTTTGATTTCCTTGTTTGAAACCTCAACCTGTCCATTTGAATGTGGATGATAAGTTGTGGCAACCTTGTGAGCAACTCCGTATTTGGATAGGAGTGCATCAAAATATTTGTAGCAGAAATATGTGCGACCATCACTGATAATTGCCCTAGGTGTTCCGAACCGAGTGAAAATATTCTTTTGAAGGAATTTGATCACCACTTTTGAATCATTGGATGGCAGTGCAATTGCTTCAACCCATTTGGAAACGTAGTCTATCGCGACCAGTATGTATAGGTTTCCGAATGATGGAACAAAGGGTCCCATAAAATCAATACCCCACACATCGAATATCTCCACTTCCAGAATATTTTGCAATGGTCATCATTTCTCCTCGAAATATTCCCCGTTCTCTGGCACCTGTCACATTGAAGAGCAAAAAGATAAGTATCTTTAAAAAGAGTGGGCCAGAACAAACTTGATTGAAGAACTTTTACTGCAATTTTTTCCCCGCTGAAGTGTCCGCCGTATGGTGATGAATGACAGTGCTGCAAAACATTGTTGACCTCATCATGTGGAACACACCGTCTCAATAATTGATCAGCACAACATTTAAACAGGTACGGTTCATCCCAGACATAGTGCTTGACTTCTTTGAAGAATTTCTTCCGTTGCCGAGTTGTCCATTCCAACGGCCATTTTCCTGACACAATGTAGTTGATATAGTCAGCATACCAAGGGACTTCCCGTTGTTTCATGGCAAAAAGCTGTTCATATGGAAAAGTTTTTTTGATTGACAGTTCTTTGCCAGCTGTTTCTCCATTCTCGAGCATCGATAGATGATCTACCACTTAGTTTTCTGTCCATTTCCTGTCTCTAATCTCTATGTCAAATTCTTGCAGAAGAAGTATCCAACGGATCAATATGGGTTTGGCATCTTTCTTTACGATCATATATTTTATTGCTGAATGATCTGTGTAGACCACCAATTTGGGACCCAGCAGATAGGAGCGGAATTTGTCAAAAGCAAACACAACTGCAAGCAACTCATTTTCAGTGGTTGTGTAGTTGAGTTGAGCTTCATTCAGAGTTCTGCTGGAATAATAAATGGTGTGGAAAATCTTTGCTTTGCGTTGCCCCAAAACTGCATCTATAGTAAAATCACTAGCATCGTACATCACCTCAAATGGAAGGGTCCAATCCGGTGCTACTATGATGGGGGCAGAGACCAGCTTCTGTTTCAAGATCTCAAAAGCTTCCTGACATTCTTTGGTAAAGTTGAAATGCACGTCATTCTCCAGAAGATTGCAAAGAGGTTTTGCAATCTTGGAAAAGTCTTTGATAAATCTCCTGTAAAAACCAGCATGACCATGAAAGCTCTGAATTCCTTTGACAGATGTTGGTGGAGGTAGTTTTTTTCATTGTCTCGATCTTTGCTTTGTCTACATTGATACTCTTTTGTGAGATCCGGTGTCCAAGAACAATGTCTTCCTGCACCATGAAGTGTCATTTCTCCCAATTGAGTACCAGGTTTGTATCTTTGCACCTTTGTAATACATGTTCCAGATTTTGCAAGCAGTGGTTAAAAGAGTCTCCAAAAACAGAAAAATCATCCATAAAAACCTCCATACTCTGCTCTAACATGTCTGAGAAAATGGCTATCATGCAACGCTGAAATGTGACTGGGGCATTACATAATCCAAATGGCATCATGCGGAAAGCAAAAGTACCATAGAGACATGTAAATGTGGTTTTCATGTAACGCTAAAATGTGAATGGAGAGTATGTTTTCAGTAATCCATGCATACTCTCCATTCAGTCACCGTTCTTGTTGGAATTAGCTCGTTATTTTCATTGGTGACTATAGTAATTCCTCATTTCTTCGGCACACACTGCATAAGACTTACCCAAGTACTGTCTAAGATGGGATAAATGATGCCGGCATCCAACCATTTGATTATTTTTTTTTCACGACTTCCTTTATGATTGGATTGAGTCTCTGTTGATGCTCCACTGTGGGTTTGTACTTATCGTTCATCAGAATCTTGTGCATGCAAAATGATGGACTAATGCCTCGAAAGTCTGTTATAGTCCAGCCAATGGATTTCTTGTGCTCTCTAACACTCTCAGTAACTTTTTTTTCCTGCTCCAATGTTAGCGAAGAAGAAATAATAACTGGTAATTCAGAAGAGTTTCCAAGAAATGCATATCTGAGATGGTTCGGAAGTAACTTCAGCTCCAACTGCGGTGGTTCTTCGATCGAAGGTTTGATTCGATATTTCTTCGGGAGTTCCAGACTTTGAACTGGTGTTTTTGCTTTGAAATGAAACGACTTGTCAAGATAGTTGATACATTCCAGAGTTTCAGCATCTAACTTGCTATCAGTCATGTTGGTGATGCAAGCTTCAAGTTTATCCGTGGGAATTGTATCAGTATCCTGGATATCAACAACATCAATTCTGAAACATTCATCCTCATTTTCATCGCTCGGGAATTTCATGGCTTTGAAAACATTGAAGGTAACTTCTTGGTCCTGAACTTCATGGTTAGTTCTATTTTTTGCACATCAATCATAGTTCGACATGTCGCCAAGAATGGTCTCCCAAGAATGATAGGAACATCTTTGTCTTCTTCCATGTCAACGATGATGAAATCTGCTGGGAGGATGAGTTTGTCAACTTTGACCAGCACATCTTCAACGACTCCTCTCGAAAATGTGAGCGTTCGATCAGCAAGTTGCAGTGAGACTGATGTAGGCATTGCTTCTCCAATTTATAGTTTCATGTAAATAGAAAAAGGCATTAAATTAACACTTGCACCTAAATCACATAAAACCTTACCGATGTAACGTTCTCTAATGGTGCACGAGACTGTGAAACCGCCAGGATCTTTCAACTTCGGGGGAAATTTCCTTTGAATGATGGCGCTGTATTCCTCTGATAATGTTACTGTCTCGTAATCTCCCAATCTCCGTTTTTGTGAAAGAATGTCTTTCATGAATTTGACATAGCTGGGAATTTCTTCCAATGATTCTGCAAATGGGATGTTGATGTGCAGCTTTTTGAACACCTCCAGTAATCGAGCAAACTGCTTGTCCAGTTTGTTTTTCTGAAGACGCTGTGGAAAATGTAGAGGTGGAGTGATTTGTTCTTTTTCCTTTGCTTCTTTTTCCTCCATCTGTGGAACTGTATGTTTTAGAACTTCTTCAACTGTTGCTTTGATTCTAACATCTTTGTTGATTTCAGTACCGCTTTTCAAGGTGATAGCTTGACATTGCTCATTCCTCGGTTCCTTGGATTTGGTTCTGTGTTGCTAGGAAGGTTTCCTGGCGGTCTGTAACTCTGAGCATTGGCCAGTTGTCCAATTTGATTCTCCAGTGTTTTGATAGAAGCTAATTGACTTTGAAACATAGCTTCATATTTTTTTAACTGAGCTAGCACTTCTGCCATTACTGGTTCTTTTTCATGTTCCTGGCATTTGTTCTGTTGCTAGAATCCAGATGGTGGATAGTTCTTTTGTCCTGAATTGTTGCTCCATGAAAAGTTAGGATGATTCCTCCACCCTGGGTTGTAAGTGTTGGAATATGGATTGTTCCTCTGTTTGTTGAAGTTGTTGAAATAATTCACCGTTTCTTCACTTCAGTTGGTTTGGTTCTGGTGCTCCTCCATATGGTGAACTTGTGGCTCCAATATTGCTTTGAGTGCTGAGAGTCTCCATGAATTTGCATATATGATATAGCTTGGCACTAACTGCTGAATTGGCTCCAACTTCATAAATTCATGTAATTCTTTGAATCATGCTCCTTTCTGTTGGCCAAAAGGAATTGATGTTGGCCATTTCTTCGATTAGGTCACAGGCTTGATCTTCTCCTTTTGCCATCAAAGCTCCTCCAGCAGCAGCATCAATTGTGGTTCTCATCAGTCCAGAAAGTCCATTATAGAAAGTTTGGACTTGAAGCCATTTTGTAATCTCATGGTGAGGACATTCTGGAGCAAATCTTTGTACCTTTCCCAAGTTTCGTAAAGGGATTCTGAACCTTGTTGTACAAAGGATGTGATGTCATTCCTCAGTTTTGCTGTTCTGGCTGGTGGAAAGTACTTTGCAAGGAATTTGGTGGCTAGAGTGTTCCAAGTTGTGATGGAACCAGCTGGCAGTGAATGTAGCCAAGCTTTAGCTCTGTCCTTCAAGGAATATGGAAAAACCCGCAGTCTCATTGCTTCTTCTGATGCTCGGTTGTAATTGAAAGTGCCGTAAACTTCCAGGAAGTTGCTGATGTGGGCATTAGGATCTTCAGTTACATTCCCCCCAAACTGAACTGATTGATGAATCATCTAAATGCAAGTTTTGATGTCACCGCATTTGCTGGTAAGGGAGGAAGTACAATACAGAAATGAGGCCATCTATCACCGGAATGGATCTGTCTCGAATGGGAATTGGTGATGCAACCTCCAAAGGTTCAGGTTCCATGTTAACGATTGCTTCTTGGTCTTCTCGCCTTTCTCTTCTTAACTGTCTGATGGTTCTTTCAATCTATGGGTCAAACGGACGGAGTTCAAAGCTTCTAGTTCGTCTCATGTAGTGTATGAGAACCTGAAACAAGTAAAACAACAATAATAAATAAAAAGAAAATTAGATACAAGTAAAAGTATCTAACCTTAAACTAATAATAAAAGATAAATAAGTCCCCGACAACGGCGCCAAAAACTTGACAGACGTTTTCACACCGCGTATAACCCAAGCGCACGTATCGTTCAAGTATTATAAAAAGTATCGATCCCACGAGGACTAAATACCTAATCTATTAATTTTAAGAGTTCAAATGATTACTAGTATCTAACAGTTGATTGATTGATTTGAAATGGTGATGGATTTTTAAACTTAAAAACAAGTAAATAAAATTTGCGTGAAAGAAAACCGAAGAAAAATTCAAATTTATAAAACTATCAAGGGTGGGAATCCTTCCAATTTATTTAAAGATGAAATGGTTATCTTATAGTTAGGTAATATATTGATTTACTAACCTGGAACACTAAATTATGTAAAAGCCTCTTCCGATGGTCAATTACAAATACCCAGTATAACCCAATTGAACAAATGTCTATGTCAACCAAATTATCTGGATTCATTAAGTTTAAGTTCCAATTATGGCTACCCACGCCCGACAGGTATATTCCTATCTTGTAAGGAAATCTATTAAGGGTTATCTATCCTCAAGGAAGATCGTGGGCTATTGAGTCTAAGGTCTTAAACCTAAAATCTCTTTTACAAGTTCATTTTAAGTTTACCAGTTCAATTTTATTAATGGCCAGTTAATTAAAAAACATTAAGATTAAGACTCAATAAATAAATCTTTATATTACCCAAACTATAATCTAACCCCTTATAAACCGATGATATTGGAATTCATCACAACCCTAGATACTAACTAACTTAGTTACGACACATAACTAGGGTTAGTGAAAACTTAAAAGTAAAAGACATAAAGTAAAAATGGTGAAAAGTAAATGCGGAAAGAAAGACTGAAAAGTAAATAAAATAAAATGCTTAGGTAAAATAAATTACTTTTACTACTACTATTTTAGATATCTCCCATAATATAATATATTAACTTGTGATAGCATTACTAACCAACCATATAGGCGGTAACCTGATTAAGTCAAATTAAGTCAAACCAGCCATTAAGGCAGTAAATTACCAACCGACCAATCTGGCGGTATCCTTACTTAGTCAGATTTTACCAGTTTAAAATGAATTACCAACCGGCCAATACAGCGGTATCCTCATTAAGTCAAATTTTAAATAGTGAATATATTATAATTACGGGAGATTAATCTAAATATCAATAGTAAAAGAATTACCTTTCACCCTAGCAAGGGGAAGTTACCTCCTCATGGTTGAATAGTAAAATTATAAAAGAAAAAAAAATTATCTATTACTATTACTATTACTATTACTATTACAAAAAGTAAAATTACTATTACTATTATAGAACGTAATTAAAATTAATTACAAAACTGAAATTTAAAAGAAACTAGGTAGAAAACTTCATATTTACATCAGAGAATTCAGAGAGAAATGTACATCTGAAACTGAAATCTCGAGCTCAATTTATAGACCTCGGTGGGCCTCCAGCGTTGCGACGCTATAGCCTTTGGCGTCACGACGCCCGTGATTTATGGCGTGGCTTGCGGAGAGCTCGACACGTGACGATTCTGGATAAGGTGATAAGGTGACACGTGGCAAGGCGGCTGGCAACTCAATGATTATGCTGACATGGCGATGACGTGGCGAAAGTGATTGTCGACACCGTAAGATTACGACACGTGGCACATTGTGATTGACGTGGCGATGACGTGGCACTTTGACTTGGTCAACAGGTGATGTGGACAATGACGTGGATGACACATGGAGTGACACGTGGTGACATGTGGCGATGACGATTGTCGGCACCATAGGATGATGGCACGTGGCACGGTGCATGTTAGCACATCGGCTGTGATAATGACACGTGGCACGGCGCACGTTAGCAAAATCAGTGCACATTAGCATAGTCAAACTTCTCAGATTCTGACACGTGGACTCGGCGCACGTTAGCATAGATCGGCGCACGTTAGGTGTCGCGACAGAAAAGGCTTGCGCGTCGCGACGTTGAAAATTATCAAAATGTCATTTTTTCCAATTTTCACTATTTATGTTCCAAATCATCTCCAGATTGTCCTGAAACTTTATTTATCTTCAAAATAACACAAAACGCATCAAAATATTCACAAAACTCAAGAAACTATACAAAATATTAGGTTAAATGAGTGAGAAATAATGAGTGGAGTGTATAAAAGCGAAGAAGTCAAACTAGCCCTCACAAGGCGAGCTGAAAAAACAGACGTCATGATCCTAGAAGTAGATGACGATTGGAGAAACGAAATCAGGGCGTTCTTACACAGCCTGAAGTAGGAAAGGACCGAAGATTGAAGCTTCTATCCTTGAACTACGTAATGTCAGGAGACGTGCTCTATAAGAAACGACAAGACGAGTTGTTGTTGAAATGCGTAGGGCCATCAGAATCCAAAACTATCATGGCCGAAGTACACGAAGGCATATGTGGGGCTCACCAAGCTGGAATCAAGATGAGATGGTTAATCATTCGAAGTGGTTATTATTGGCCGAAGATGGGAGAATCATGCGTCTCATACGCCAAAGGGTGCATAGCTTGCCAGAAGCACGGTCCCATTCAAAGGGCCCCAACAACCGAGATGACCCCATTCATTAAGCCTTGGCCGTTTATGGGATGGGCAATAGACTTGATAGGGAAAATCTATCCCGCATCAAGTAAAAGGCACACATTTATTATTGTCGCAACCGATTTCTTTACCAAGTGGGTAGAAGCCATCCCAGTTGTAGAAATATCACAAGAGCAGATAATCAAGTTCATAAAAGAGCATATAATTCACCGATTTGGAATACCATAGACAATCATGGTAGATCATGGTACCTCGTTAAACGGTGAAAAGGTAAAAGAATTCCTGGCCGAATATGGAGTCCGGCTAGTAAATACTACTCCCTACTACCCTCAGTTAAATGGTCAAGCGGAATCGTCGAACAAAATTCTCAAAGGGTTGATTCGTAAGATGGTGACAGACAATGCTAGACGATGGGAAGAGTATCTGAGTCAAGCTCTATGGGCCTACAAGACAACGCCATGCACGAGCACTTCGGTGATGCCTTTCCAGTTAGTGTACGGTCAAGAAGCTGTGCTTCTTGTAGAAATGAACATTGAATCCACCATGGTGACATTGCATGAGAAGCTAACAAAGGAAGACTATAACGAGGCGATGATCCAGAATTTATTGGAGTTGGACGATATCAAGTGCGACACGCTCAACCGCCTAGAAGCACAGAAGAAAAAGATAGCCAAGGAATATAACCTCAAGTAATGGCTAAGTCTTTCAAGAAGGGCGAATTAGTATGGAAAACAATACTGCCAGTTGGCTCTAAGGACCCAGTGTATGGTAAATGGTCGCCCAATTGGGAAGGCCCATTTATAGTGAGAAGCGTGTTGCCAAATGGAGCTTATCATTACAAGATTTAAAAGGGCGAGTATATACGAGAGCGATAAACGGAAAATACTTGAAGAAATATGTGCCCTCACTATGGGAGCACGAGAACGTCCAAGAATAACAACAAACAGTTTGCATTAATAAGGATGAGAACGTTCTAAGATTACAAAAATAGACGAAAACGTCTTGTTTTACATTATCATTGGCCCGAAAATCGCTTAAAACCTACAGGCAGGTCCTTAATGGCTGAGAGCGTCTCCCTCGTCAGGCCCCAGTCTCCCTGAACAGCTGCGCTCGCCGCATCTAAATCGGCCAACTTCTTATCGAAGTCAATGCGGGCCAACCCCTCAAATTCGGCCATCGACCGTTCCACCTCCTCCATTTGAGCGATGATGGCTCTCTCCTTCGCCTCTTTCCTCATCCGACTTTCGTCCAAACGGCGTTGAAGCTCTTTCAATTGCTGCTCCAGGTCCATGAAAACTGACTCTTCAGTCACCATCTCTTCCGTGGTCTCCTTCAAGGCCTGTTGTAGTTTTCCGAAAGGTTCACGGAGTTCTTCCCTTTTCACCAAAGAGGAGCGAAGCCCAATCCTCTGGTTATGAATTACACGATGCCGGGAGAGAAGGTTCGTTATTTCCTCTTGCATCTCTTGGTGAAAGAGCCGGTCATCAATAGATACGGGCGATGAAGGAAGAGCCAGTAATCGGCTTAATTCGGAGGAACACCGGCCCAACTGAAGCATGTTCTGGGGTTGAACAGCTTGGTGAACCTCCATCGCAGCGAAAGAAGCATACTGACGAAGGACCTCCCGAAGACTCTCCGAGTCTGAGTCCGCACCAGTTAGGGGCGTGGATGGGCGAAAATAAGCAGAGGTCATTTCCCCAAGATGATCCAAAAGATGATGGACCGATTGCAGCAATAGATCGGGCGCCTACACATAAGGGAAGAGTTAGCATAACAGATTAAGACCACAACCCAAGAAGAAAGGGAAAGTAACTCACCATCCAAGAAGCAGAACTAGAAGGCTGATGGGCCTGTACGTCGGATGTTCCAGCTGCTGGCTGCATCAGTCCTTGCTCGGGGGACAGTGGACGCTGAGGGACAGCAACTAATTGTTGTGCTGCTTGAGGAGAGATCGACCGAGTAGGAGAAATTGACGGCATATTGGGGGATTCAGCCCGAGGAAGAAGTGCTTGTTCAGCAGTGATTGACATTTGGACTGTTTGAGTGGGTGCCATTGATGGAACGATCACGAGGGCCGAAGGCGATGGTTGCCTAAGCTCAGGCTCCTCCCTTTGAGCGGACCTTTGAGGAGAATGAGGCAGAGGGGCCGAGGCTGATGGCTGTGCTGAGGGCGACGCCATGTGCCCAGGAATACTGGGGGACACGACCTCTGACATTGCGTGTTGAGGCACAGCAGTCGGCCGAACATCTGTAAGAGAATCAGAGCTGGTGCCGTCCCACGTGCCACAGGGGGTGAAGGTGAGTCGATTTTCAAGGCCTACGTCAAACCATATAATACTAGCATCAGTATATCTCAAAGCATTATAGAAGCAAGGAATGGCGAAATTGCAGAAAAGAGGAAGTAAAGCTCGAAAGTAGGAGATGACAGGCGGCGCGATATGAGTCACCGAAAAGTGAAATGGCGGGAAAATAGGAAGGGATGAAGTTTGCCCTAGACAGGTGTTCGAATGCAATTCGCCGCGAGTGACGTGCTGAGAAAGGAAACACTGAAGCGACACCAAAAAACGGCTCCTAAACAGGCCTCATGATGAAAACGTAAAGGGAAGGCTCGCACATTTATTACAGACAAGACGGGATTTGATAGGATTCCAAAGGACGGAGCGACAAACTTTAGGATGAAAAGTTTGTTCTCTCGCTCTGCCTCACAGAGCTAGTCCCCCGCCATTCGGCCAAGGCCTCGAAGTCTGCCTACAGAATCGGCCAACGATAGCTGTCAGCACTACGCTTTACACAAATATCACCCAAGCTTCCTCCATTATTGACACAATCAGTAGCGACGAAACTGATATGACAAGATCTTCAGATCGCAGGCTCACTTTAGCAGAGAACCAGGTTTTTGGGTAGAGAATCCCGAACCGTTTAGCAACACGTATGCAAACTCTTCACGTGCCAAACTCTTCACATGCCCACAGTAATTTGGCTTGGGAATATGTGAAAAAGGGGAGTCGGAAGGGCAATTTAGAAGGCCTCTCAACCGTCTATTTAAAGACCAATTCACCTCAGGGAAATTGCTAAGAAGTGTATGTTTGGGGTGACATCAGGGAAATTGCTTGGTCATACAGTGGGAATGGGCAGAATAGAGGTAGACTCCGAAAAGATCAAGGCAATCACAGAAATGCCTGCGCCGAAGACAGAAAAAAAAGTCAGAGCATTCTTGGGGAAAATTAAGTACATCAGTCGGTTCATTGCCAAGTTGACATCGGTATATGAGCCTATATTCAAACTGTTGAGAAAAGATCAGCCAGTGAGATGGAATGAACAGTGTCAGACAGCCTTCGACAGAATCAGAGAGTATTTGGTAAAGCCACTTGTATTGAAACCTCTGAGACCGGGCAGACCTTTGATATTGTATTTGGCTATAGAATCAGAAGCACTGGGGGTAATGATGGTACAGGCAGATGAGACAGGGGTAGAACATGCCGTTTACTATCTGAGTAAGAAGATGCTCCCGTATGAGGCTCGATATCAGGGGGTTGAGAAGATCTGTCTTGCAGTGGTATGGGCTTCCAGAAAGTTGCGACATTACTTCCAATCATACAAGATTCAGGTAGTGGCAAAGGAGAATCCTCTGAAGTATCTTCATTCAGTGCCTTCACTAGTGGGAAAATTGGGCAGATGGTTGGTATTGCTGACAGAGTTTGACATTGAGTATCTCACCTCCAAAGTGATCAAAGGGCGAGCAGTAGCAGAGTTTCTGGCATTGCAACCTGTTGAGGGGGATCAGTATAAGTTCGAATTTCCAGATGAAGAGATCCAAGCAATAATAGTTCAGAGATGGAAGATGTACTTTGACGGAGCAGTGAATTACAAGAGAGCCGGAATCGGGATCGTGATAGTAACCCCTAAGGGAGAGACTTTGCCTTTGGCCAAGAGGTTGACATTCAGAGTGACTAATAACATGGCCAAGTATAAGCATGTGCTTTTGGTTTGACAGCATTGATAGCCTTGAAAGCCGGAGTGTGGAAGTCTACGGAGATTCTATGTTGGTAGTCCAGCAGATGCGAGGAGAATGAGAATTGAAAGAAGAACGGTTGAAACCTTACATTTTTCATCTCAGAAAGTTGGCACAGGTTATCCCCGAGTGTAAGTTTCAGCACTTACCGAGAGAAGAGAATCAGATGGCAGATGCATTGGCTACACTTGCAGCAACTTGGGAAAATCCAGAAAAGTTAGTGATGAGACCGTTGATACCGACAACAGCAAGCCAACCTGTTTATGAGATGGAAAGAATTCTGGAAGTTGAGGTCGACGACGGTAAACCTTGGTATTATGACATTCAGAGGTATCTGGAACATGGTGAACTCCCGGAAGGGGCAGACAGAAAAGACAGAATAGCCATTCAGAAGTTGGCTTCCCAGTATGTGATTTTGAAATGGGAACTGTACAAGAGACAAGCAAACGGTATTCAGTTGAAGTGTTTGAGAAGGGAAGAAGCCAACATGTAATGGAAGAAATACACGCCGGGGTATGTGGTCCGCACATGAACGGGTTGAATCTGTCCCGCAATAGTGAGACAAGGTTTTTATTGGTCAACCATGGAAACAGATTACGCGAAGATGGTGAAGCACTGTCATGACTGTCAAGCACATGGTAATTTGAATCACTTACCGCACACAGAATTACACGGGTTGTCAGAGCCGTGGCCTTTCTCAGCATGAGGGATTGATATGATTGGGGAAATTCGACCGAATGCATCAAACGGACATCGCTTATAGTGGTAGCAGTGGATTACTTCTCGAAGTGGGTGGAAGCCGAATCATTTCGTAATATTACAGCAAAGTAGATGGAAAAGTTTATAGCTCGGAACCTCATTTGTCGGTATGGTATGCCGCATCATGTAGTGACAGACAACGGGGTCCAGTTTCAAGGAGAGACGAAGGCAATGTTACAAAGGTATGGGATAGGCCACCACAAGTCATCACCGTACAGGCCGCAGGCAAATGGGGCAGTTGAGGCAGCCAACAAGACTGTAAAGACAATTTTAGCCAAGATGACAGAAAATTGCAGAGATTGGGCCGAGAAATTACCATATGCTTTGTGGGGGTACAGAACATCAGTAAGAACAGCAACATGGGCCACACCTTACTCTTTGGTCTATGGAATGGAAGCAGTATTGCCGGTAGAAGTGGAAATACAGTCTATGAGGGTATTAACAGAGGCAGAATTACCGGAACAGGATTGGGCCGCACAGAGGTTTGATCAGTTAGCACTATTGGATGAGAAGAGAACGAAGTCTTTGTATCACATGCAGTTGTATCAGAAGAGACTAGCCCGAGCATTCAACAAGAAAGTGCGTCCTACCAAGATCAGAAAGGGTGATTTGGTACTTAAGCAGTCGAGGCCGTCGACGACAGATCCGAGAGGAAAATTCAGACCAACTGGGAAGGACCTTACATAGTGCAGAAGGTAATGGGAAATGGACCAGTGAAGCTATCAGACTTGGAGGGGAACGAGTTCACCGAGCCGATCAACGTAGACAGATTGAAGCAATACTTTGCCTGAGGGAGAGAAGACCGAGTAGTCACCACGGGAATTAGCAGAAGACCTAACCCAACGGAATAAGAAAATCATTCATGCATACACGTAACATTGCATCATCTTCGTGTTTGTTTCTGTTTTGTGTTCGCAGGTTCGAAGAAAAGAGAAAGCGGCAGAAATGAGCCAAGCAGCGTCGACGCAATTTCAATTTTTGGGATGAGTCCCAAGGGGCGAGGCCCATATCAGCTTGGGGACGAGGCCCATATCATGTCATCTTCGGGTATGGAGACACATCATCAGTTCGAGGGCGAGGTCTCTATTGACAGCGGTGTGTTGGGTCGAGGTGCCCAGGGTCGAGGTGCCCCCGTTGTCGGTTGTAGTTCCAGGTCGAGGTGCCCAGGGTCGAGGTGCCCCCGTTGTCGGTTGTAGTTCCAGGTCGAGGTGCCCAGGGTCGAGGTGCCCGCTACATCATCAGTTCGAGGGCGAGGTCCCTATAGTCAGCGGTGTTGGGTCGAGGTGCCCAGGGTCGAGGTACCCCCGTTGTCAGTTGTAGTTCCGGGTCGAGGTGCCCAGGGTCGAGGTGCCCGCTACATCATCAGTTCGAGGGCGAGGTCCCTATAGTCAGCGGTGTTGGGTCGAGGTGCCCAGGGTCGAGGTGCCCGCTACATCATCAGTTCGAGGGCGAGGTCCCTATAGTCAGCGGTGTTGGGTCGAGGTGCCCAGGGTCGAGGTGCCCCCGTTGTTAGTTGTAGTTCCGGGTCGAGGTGCCCAGGGTCGAGGTACCCACTACATCATCAGTTCGAGGGCGAGGTCCCTATAGTCAGCGGTGTTGGGTCGATGTGACCAGGGTCGAGGTTCCCCCGTTCTCGATTGCAGTTATCGGGACGCGTCCCAGGATCGAGGTCCGCTACAGTACCAACCCAGCTCGAGGCAGCAGCCGAGCCAGGTAAGTGAAAATGCATTGCATAACTTTGATAGGGTTGTTCAAAGTCACACACTGCACAAGTCCCATCAAAGTGGGGGCGACTGTAGGCATTGCATTTTCACATATGAAACCCGATATGAGTCTCAGTTGGAGGCGCTACCTTTTTAGCTAAGGATATTGCGGGAAACGAAGGTCGGAATGGGAAATTCAGAATAAGTACGTCCTCAAGTTCATTTCACAAGTTCACTGTCTTCGTTAGTGCTGCGTTCGTTACTTCGTTCGAATGTCAGGGAGATTGCGGACGTTCGTGCCGCGTTCGAATGGGCGTTCGAACGGAGTCAGTATTTCTGGTTTTGCTGCTAGCCTCGCACCCCAGCCCAATTAGCCCCCCCAAAGCCCATAAAACACATCCCAATTTAATTAAATTAAACATTAAATATTAAATAAAATATTTAAACCATTTACCAATTAAGTAAAACATAAAATATAATCATACCTAATAAGATAAATCAAATATATTAACTTCCTAACTAAACAAATCACATACTAAATTAAAAAGATGTCATGCCTAATTAAAATCAATCATAACAAATTAAAGATATTGACTTCCTAATCTAGCCAAGATTTGTCCCCCCTCAATCTTTGACTTTCCTTGCTCAACACCAAATCAAATCCTCATTTTAATGCCAAAATCTCTTCCTTGTGAGACAAGGTGAAGCCCTAGCCCTTCTCTATATAAACAACCCCTCACCAAGACATGCACTCCTCTAGCTGATAGACAGAACTGACACGAAAATTACAGCAAGAAACACTAGACATCACACGCAAATCACATGAGAAATAACAAACAATTCTCTTCACCCCCACCCTCACATTACCGAAAACAACAAGACCTCAAACACCCTCATATTACCGAAAATACAATAGCCATTCACAACCCCTATAACCATCAAAACATCAGCTACATACACCGAAAATTATCCCTAAAACAGTAACATAAAAACTGCACTTAAAACCCACAGAGAACACCCAAAACAGTCCATTGAAACACAAAGAACACACCCAAAAATAGTAAGCAGAAAATACAGAGGAAACGACAGCGAAACCACAAGGAAACAGCAGCAAAACGAAGTCGAAACAGTAGCTTGAGCGGCAAAACAGCGAAGGAAAAGGCAAACCAGTGAACCAGAAAAGTTGCGGAGCTTTACCCATTCCGATCTTCGTGAAACGCGAGTCCGAGAGACAGCTTAAAAGTTTAGACCTGAGGGTACTTTTCACATCCATCTTTATGTAATTTTGTTATTTATTTTGATTGTATTTTACTTATTTGTTGAATCTTGCTTGTGTATGATGTGTGTTGTGGGTATTCGATGAATGAAAGAGTGTCGTCTCTCATGGTATATAGGATGGAAACCCAGACGTAAATTCCGTAGCCGAATCCGAATGGACGGTAGTGCGGTCTGTACTTGGGATACAACTCCAAATACCACTTGAATAAATGACACCTTCTCTTGTTCCATGTTGCTTTGATTTATTTATTATTTTTCGTCACTCGAATTCTGCATGTTGCTTATTTACGTATGATTCAATCGAGCGCATGGGCTTAGTAAGTGGAATGAAAGATCCCATAGGGGGAAGGGTTAAAGCCCTTTACCACGATGCTTCGCCGCGCCAGTTGATGTGTGTTCGGTTGAATGCAAGACACGTTCAATCGGACATACTAGTTTGATATTATTGATTTCAACTCTATGTATGCATGATTCAATCGAGCGCATGGGCTTAGTAAGTGGAATGAAAGATCCCCTACGGGGAGGGGTTAAAGCCCTTTACCACAATGCTTTGCCGCGCCGGTCGATGTGTGTTCGTTTGAATGCAAGATACGTTCAATCGGGCATGCTAAGTTTGATATTATTGCTTTTAATTCTTTGTATGAATGATTCAATCGAGCGCATGGGCTTAGTAAGTGGAATTAAATATCCCCTATGGGGAGGGATTAAAGCCCTTTACCACGATGCTTCGCCGCGCCGGTTGATGTGTGTTCGGTTGACTGTAAGATATATTTGATCGGACATACTGAGCTTGGCATTGTTGTCTTTATTCTTTGTGTTACATGCATCAGGTCTGGTTTCGTTCGAACGCGTTCTCGAACACTACACGAACGCGAACCTTCTGTTTACCATTCAAACGCGTTTTCAAACACTACGCGAATGCACACGCATTTCCTTAGTCTCATCATGCATCAGGTCTGGTTCCGTTCGAACGCGTTCTCGAACGCTATACGAACGTGAAACTTATGTTTACCGTTCGAACGTGTTTTCAAACGCTACGCGAACGCACACGCACTTCCTTAGTCTCATCATGCATCAGGTCTGGTTCCGTTCGAACACGTTATCAAACGCCATACGAACGCGAGCCTTCTGTTTACCATTCGAACGCATTTACGAACGCTACACGAACACGAACACACTGAACTGAGACATATTCATCACATGCCATGTATAATTGTTTCTTAGGTGATTTTTTTTATGAAATCCCATATAGTCATTCTTATCTTTGTGCACATCATAAGAAAAGCATGTTTATTCCATCGGTTGCGTCATCTGCCTTAGTCTTGATTTAACGCATTACGATTCATATACCTATGTCATGATGACTCCAGAGTATTATTTCTTGTGGTATATCGGATGGAAACCCAGACATAAATTCCGTAGCCGATTCCGAATGGACTGTAGTGTGGTCTGTACTTGGGATACAATTCCACGTATCACTTGGAAAAGTGCTCACATGTATGCTTGTATGGTTAGTATGTATGCTTGTGTTTTCCGTGAACATGATATGCTAAATGAAGTTGTATGTTCGTTGTTACTTTGAGGTATTTTCAAGCATGCAATCTTAGATGTGAGATATATGTGAAATGTATGTATAAGTTTTATTTTGTACATGTGAATTTAGAAGCATGATACTCTTGGAAATAAGTGCTACTTAAGTCTGATTAAATTATTACATAAATCCTGTCATTACAAGTGGCATAAGTAAGAGACCATTCCGAACCCAACGGTTTGAGGTCTTCCCTTGCAAGGGGTGAGTGCGGCCTTAAATCTCATTTTCCCGGTTCACACCGGGTGGCGACTCCATTATTCTCTGGTTTAGTCCCCCGTGGCTACTCCGTACTCCCGACCGGGCCGCGAGCCTGGGACAGCATGCGTCGCCCAGTTTCTGTGTTCCCACACAAAGCTCTCACTCACATAGCCACAAGCAAACAACGCCAAATTAACCACAAGCTATATGCTATTCTGGTCTGTTCTGGCATTTCATTGTCCATCATAGTTTGTAGCAATAGTATCTATTATATTATATAATCCTAATGTAAATAGACAAAACTACACGGCATGATAATGTGATTAAGATATACATTCTAATTCTAATTAAGCATATAGACAAAACTATAATAGGCCATGCAATTCCAAACAAATAATCACATTATCATGCCGTTATTGTATCACAAGACTCGGTAGCCTCCCCTCTCATTCGAGACACAAAAACACAAACCCTAAGACTGTTATCTCCTCTCACACTCTCACCTTTCATTTTCATTTGGCTCTCTCTCTCACTCAACAAACAATCAACAGCCCATTCCGACCGACCAATTCAAACACACAGACCCCACAAAACTAACCTCAAGAACACATACTTCCCTCTTCCACACCCAGAACAGCAGCAATTTGCTGCTGTTCTCACCTTCACCAGCCACACCCCTTCACGAACTCTCCACACGAACAACATAACCCATCCAGCAACCGCAGAGCCACTCACGCAAGCCCCTTGATTCACCCTTCGCACTGCCAAGAACCAGAAACCCCACATCCACGAGCAAACTTCACATCCACAACACTCATTAGCTCCCAAAAACTGCCCCTACCTCACGTCTCTTCCTTCACCAAACAACAGCCCTCAAGCCCCCTAATCATACACCCATAATCTCACCCAAACTCCAATATAATCTCAATTCTTATATCATACAAACTGAAACAAACTGAAATGAGAATGAGAACAAGTGAGACTTACTATTAAATTGGATGAATTTACCGAAGAAGAGAGTGGTTGCAGCGGAGGAAGAAGAAGAAACACTGAGAACCCGATTTTGTCGTCTGAGCCGAGAAAGAAGAAGACACTGGTTTTAGGGATTTAATGGTCATTTAGCGTCGAATTTATGTGCTTTTAGCGTCGAATTATTCGACGCTAAAAAGTTGGCGGCTAAATAAAAAATTATGGTTATTTTTTTGGGGAAATTAATTTTTTGGTTAGCATCGAAATGTATAATATCGACGCTAAATAATAGAAATTTAGCTTCGACTATTCTTTTTCGACGCTAAATGATAGACATTTAACGTCGAAAGAGAATAGTCGACGCTAAATGTCTATCATTTAGCGTCGAAATAATTATCGACGGTAAATGATAGACATTTAGCGTCGACTATTCTCTTTCGACGCTAAAATACTACCATTAAAAATAAAAATAAAAATAACAATAATATGATAAATGGTCTTTTAATAATTACGACAATCTTTCAACCATATTTAAATAATAATTCAAAATAAGAACCATACATTATAAAATAAAAATTATTCATCAATCACATCATACACTAACTTCATTAATCACTATTATCTTCGGTATTTGAGGATTCGTGACTGGAATCGAAGTCATCTTCAATGTCAAATTCTTCTTCACTTGCTACTTCCACGCTAACTTCAGGATGAAGAATTATCTCAACGTCTGTATTATCTCGTGTTAATGTGATATTTTCAGGAACGGTGATAGTTGGTCCATAAAATATCTGTTCAGGAACTTCGAAGTTGCTGGAGACTTCTTGTGTTTCATCTGATATGTCAACTCTATCTTTCTCCTGCGTGTCCCAAATGTCACTGTGTTGTAACTTTTCTACCACCATCCATCCAGTTCCTAACTTTGGATCAGATATATATATCACTGAACGTGCTTGGGTGTATAAAAATGTATGGATCATTCTTGTACCAAAAACGTTGAACATTAATTGACGTTGGATGATTACTAACTTGAATTCTCCTCTTTCTGGCATTTGTGTCAAACCACTTACAGTCGAATAGCACAATATGTCGTCTGGGTCGGATATCAACTCAATGACCGATTGCAACACTCCGTAGAAGTCAATAAGATCTGAGCCGTGTTCTCCATAATTCTGAGTCACATGAGTAACATCTTGCTGTTCGGTATGAAATCTAACTCCGTTGACAATGCATCCACTGTATTCATAAGCATGTTTTTTAGGCCCATAAGCCAAAGAAACCAACGAGGATGACGAGTCCAATTGATCATTTTGCACTTGGTTGTTAATCTAACAATGAGAGAAATAAATGTGTTAATATAACAAACTGAAATATTTAATGTTAGGATAAAAATAAATATAAAATATTAGGCCTCACAGTTGTCTCAAACCATTTAGGAAATTCTTTTTTGTGTGTTTCATCAACGTTATCGTCACCACCACATTGTAACATTGTTAGTTGTTGTGTGTCGTGACATGAAAAATCTATGCAGCCTGGGCGTTAAAAGAAAATATCGTAATATCTTTTGAGGCACTTTCTTCCCCGTACCACGGACTTTGTACCGACTTTCACCACATATCGGACAATATTCAAGTGATTCATACTATGCACGAAATAATACACAATCATACTTACAAGCATGAATGGATTCATACCCCATTCCCAGATCACACAATATTTTCTTTGCCTCGTAGTACGACTTAGGCAATTCGCTTCCAACCGGTAACATTTGGCCCAGTAACTCTAGCATCATATCAATACTTTTGTTGGTCATTCTGTTGATCACTTTAATGTGTAATAATTTCACAACGAAATTCAAGATCGACATTCCAACACCTTCAAATGGAATTTTTTTTGCCTCATCAAGTAGTTCACTAAATAAATTTTGATCATTTCCACTTAACACTGGCATGTCACCACTGACACTATGACCAAGTTGTGGACCTTGTAAGTCATGCAAAGCATCGGTTATCTCATCGTTTACAGGTTGATTGTAACTACTACTGCTCCCTTCACCGGAATCAATAAATTGTGACTGAGAATGATACTGCTCACCATGATAATCCACGTACGGTAAGTTGGTGATATTCCTGGCATATAAATGATTATGAACTTCATCTAACCGTTTTTTTCCTATTCAAACAATTTGCACATGGACACTGAACACGACCTTCTGCATCAATGTGTTGCTTTGCGACTTCCATAAACTCATAGACTCCATTACGATATTCAACACTCAATCTATCCAGCGAGCTCATCCAATTTCTATCCATTTAAACGAAATACCTAAATATAATAATATAATTATTAAATATCATATTACATTCATCAACATTACTAATTCATTAATTATTTATTTAAGCATATATATATATATATATATATATTTAGTTGATAAAGTAATAGTTTACAGAAAAATTCTATTAGTTAATTAATAACTTAATCTACATATATGAACCATAAACCATTAACAAAAAGTATATAATAAACATAATCATAAAAATTGAAAAATAATAAAGAATATAAAAGAAGACTTACCTTATGGAAAATGATTACAATTTTATTGAAAATTTATAGGAGAGTTGTGAGGTTGCAGATGATAGATTATGGAGATTTCAGAGGATGAAAATGAAGAGAATGAGAGAAAAAACAGAGGGGGAGAATGGTTGGTGGCATTCTGTATTTTAATCTATATTTAGCGTCGAAATAATAAATTTGACGCTAATTGTTGTAATTTTTAGTGTTGAAATTGTTTATTCGACGCTAATGTCTAGTTTTTGGCGTTGACTAATATATTGACGCTAAAAGTAATTTGATAGGAAGAGCTAATACGATAGAGAAAATGCTGTCTCCTATGTATTTGTCATGTCAATTAATCATTGTTCAGTTATATTATTTATAAGTCAAGACTCATAAAATATCCACTCCCTCTCTCGAGTGCTGAGTGCAAATGTCATCAACTATAAACTTCGATATCTCTATAAAAATCTAATAGTTAATAACTCGTTACGCTTTGTGATTCTATGTTAACGACTTCAAAGGAACTACAGATTCTCTCGAACGCTATAAAATCCTAGATCATATTCTTTAGATCTATTCAAAATCCACTATCTCGAGTAATAGATTCTAAACATTCATCATCTTCAATTGTGGCCATCAATCAAGAAGCATTAAACTCAAAAGAATATAAATAAATTAAATCAAACTTCATCACAAAATTGACAATTAAAATAAAGGTTCAAGCATCAGTTATATTATTCTCCAGACTTAAGGAGTTTAGTTCATGACAAAAGATAAAAATAATGATAAACAAGTCATGAATCTAATGGAAATCATTAGAGTTTTAAGAAAGAAACAATAAG
Organism: Zanthoxylum bungeanum; assembly: GCA_019454045.1. Classification (NCBI taxonomy): domain Eukaryota; kingdom Viridiplantae; phylum Streptophyta; class Magnoliopsida; order Sapindales; family Rutaceae; genus Zanthoxylum; species Zanthoxylum bungeanum. Next base: position 251,001 of record SKCR01015831.1, read on the forward strand.
ATAAAACCTGAATTGAATCTCTTCCTTCTCGGACGTCACCGCCTTAATCTTCTCTTGTTACTCTTCAATCCTCCTCCTTGGATCTCTCTAAAATATGTAATTTGGTATTTTGTACTGTGTATTAGCCTCCATTTTTAGTCTTGGACGAATATTCTATTATAATCAAATCGGGTGGCCATTGGGTATCCTAGAAACCCTAAAAATCATGTTCTGGTACGCGCAGGGCGCGTCTGTTTCTTCCCCCGCAGTGCCGTGGCGCTGGTTAAGTGGCGTCGCGGCGCTCTTCTTTCGACATTCAGTTGGGTTTTGTGCAGCTTATAGGCACCGCGGTGCCTGCCTCTCGGCCTTTTGGTTGGGATGCGTGATCTTGCTAGTTGGCGCTGTGGCGCCAGGACTTGGGCGCTGCGCGGCGCCAGTGATGAACTCTTCAATGATCCTTGCATTATGTTTCATGTTGCTCCCGTGCTCGTCCGATGCTTCTGAAAGTTCCCAATACACTCGTATTTATTCCATTATTGATGTTTTAATGCTTCCTACAATTAAGACATAAAATAAACTATAAATGACATTAAATGACTCGAAACATAATAAAATAATAGGTTAAAGATGTCGTAATAAGTGAGTATAAACCACACTTATTAGTAGGGTATGTCATTACTCGATCAAATATTACTCAATTAAATAATCCAGCATAAAATGCACGATTTTATCTTTTGTAGATGTTGAATTTCGCCTTCGGATAATCGAGAATTTATATAATAGAAGTATAGCGTGGAATAACTACCCACCAGTATGGTGGATGCCATATACAGTTCGACAATGCTCAAGTTAGTGATGATGACGAGCGGAAAGAAATGTAAGAGCAATGCAAAGAGTTACATTGAGATTCGTAGTTTGCCGTGAGGGCGGTGAGCTGTTGTTTATGGAGTTATGTATGCTTTGGGAACTTGAGTGCGAGGCCAAAGCTTAAATGAATCAATCCTTTATACCTCTTATTCTTTTATAGACTGTGAAGTAGCTCTTTAATCGGTTTATGATTCATTGGAATAGTCGTATTCCAATCTTATTTAGGAAAGGGTAGTAGAGTTGAGACTGGATTATAAGTGCCTAGATATCCGATATTAGGTGTAATCCTTATTATTCTTCGAGTATACCACTGTATTTATAGGTAGTTTGTTTAGATCTCAATACTTAGTTTCCTTATTAAGAAAGACTTAATCGTGTGTAGACTGTTGAGCCATGTCTACTGAGACACTGCATAATATGAAGCAACATCAACTGAGACACTTGTTCATGTGTTGTCGGCTGGGATGTTAATTGCACGATTAGGTCTATTGGAGACCTTCGAGTCGTGTGGACTCTATCCTTTGGAAGGAGGTATGATGGATTCAAGGGCCTATAAGCGAGCCTTGAGCGTAGGCTCGATTATTCAGTGACTGGAACTCACTTTGATTCGGCATAGACAGTGGCCCAAGATGTTATTCTAATACAAATCTGATGTGTGAGTCCGAGATATAATGACATTTGGATCCTTAACCTAAATTTAAGTAGTACATATTTAAATAATGTAATATATTTTTCACATAAAGAAATCTAGAGCGTCTCCACACTTCTATGCAACCTGCAAATTTGAATGAGATTATTTTGATTAAATTTATAATATCAAATTATTTCAATATTAATTTGAAAATTAATTAAATTCTCCAGTGGCCCTGAGAAGATTAAAAAAAATGCCACAGTTGGTATGATAATTGTTATGCTACTGCCCACTTATGTATAATTTATGCTTAAGGTATTTATATCTTTTATGTATTTATCGTATTAATTTTTGACTCGAATTTGCAGTGCAGTCAAGATTGAAGATAATGTCATGGCGAATATCATTAATACCTATTTGATTGTAAAACTTTGCACTTCTTTAATTGCATACGAACTGAATTTGTTAAATATCTATACCACCAGTTACAAACATTTTAAATTGCACCTCAAAATCAGTCCGCAACGTGCATTTGCAGACTATTCGTCGAAGCGTTCTAATGTTTGGTGGTATAAACTTTACGTTTGAGGGGCGTTCGAATGCCCCGTACATAAGTAAGTTATTTTAGACGCGTTTTGAGCCAGTTTTGCTTAAGGAAAAAACCTATCTTTATCCTACTTATTTAAACAAACACTTAGTCACTTTACCCAGTAAATAAACACTACTTTGAGAGCCACTATAAACTTTGTTTCTTCCTTCTTGATAATTAACCTAGAAGACTTCATTGATTTTATTATTTTCTTCGCTTTGGAAATATTGTTCTTTGGTAACCATCACCACAAAAAATAAAATTTTAACTCAATTTCCTAAGCTTTCAAAGTTCTAAAGGATGAGGATTGATTGTCAGAGTTCTGGCGTTGCGAGTTCGCATGATTGATCCACTCATAAACTTCAAAGGTTTTGAAGTGTTGTGAATAAACTCACACACGAGAGGAGAAAATGAGAGAAAACTCTTCTTTTATTATACGAACAAAAGAATTACAAAGCTTCCAATTCAAGCTTTACAAAAAACTCTCAAACTTCACTCAACTCTCTCACTCACAGATTTGGGATTCTGGGATAATGAACAATGGACTCAAGGCTCCATTTTATAGTGCCCAAGACGCGTGAACAGTGTCACACGTCTTGGACACGCTTTGCCAACTTTGCATGGTTGGCAAAGGTTGCTTTCTACTTTTGGCGTTGGCTGCATGCATGACTTTTGTTCATGCTTTAGGCGCTGCAAGCTGGACTTCACCACATGAAGAATGCCGCTTAGTGCGGGCTCAATGAGTTCATCGAGTTATTATAGTTTATAGGTATTCGAGTAAGTGAAGTTGACACCATATATCCTATACCATCGTTGTAAATTTTCTCTACTATAGTGGATTGAGGTGATAGCCTATACCCGGATTGATTTTTTACTCGCAAAAATTTTCCACTCCGTCAACAAAATTTATTATGTGATTCTCTTTATTGCCTTGATATTCGCTTTATTTTACATCTGCTTAGAATTAAAGGTGCTTGTTGATTCAAATCATAATTGCTCTACCTTTGACTTGTCTTAGATAAAGTAGTATTCTGCATGAGTTTGGTAATAATCCCAGCTTTGTGTGGCGGAGCATACTGGCAGACATGAAAGTGTTGGAAGTGGGTATCTCTTGGAATGTAGGCAATTATGAGTCGATCAATATATGGGACGACTGATGGCTATCTGACAGTTCAAATCCTTTTGTGCCGTCAATTAGGACATGTGATGAATCAATATTGAGTGTGAGTCATTTGATGGATGAAACGAAAGGTTATGATGTAGTGCGAGTGCCCCAGTTATTGAAAGGGATCAGTCTCTCATTCTTTCTATCTCATTTAATCATGTGTCAGTCGCCGATATATGATTTTGGAGCAAAGATAAAACTGGGATTTATTCAGTAAAAAATGGATGCAAACAAATAGTTTAGCAGCAACAACTTCTCACCAGCCCTGCGCAAGGAATTAATTGGAACCAACTATGGAAGCCGAAGCTCCTTTCGAAAGTTAAGCTTTGTGTTTGGCTCATATTCTCTCTGACCCTTCCAACAATAGATAATCTCCTCAGAAAACATGCATCGGTAATTAATCACTGTCCCATTTGTGATGCTTATGGCGAGTCTAAAGACCACATCTTCTTTTCCTCCGAGTTTACTCACGAATGCTGGAAGATATTCTTCATCAGCTAGACCGAGTTTCAAACGAGTTGCACTGTGAAATGGTTCACCCTATCATTTGTGTGTTACCTATGGATACTATTGCAGACGGTTGTACTCTTTTGTGGTGGATGTGAAGATGTGTGTTATGGCATAAAGTAATAGAAAGCCCAACTAAGGTAGTTCAATCAGCTGCAGAGTTTCTACTACGGTGGCGTGAAGCCTATAATTTGAAAAGGAAAGTTTGCCTAGCCACGTAGAAGTTTGGGGACCAGATATAGGAACTCTAAAATGTAATATAGATGCTGATGTGTTTGTGGAAGAAGGGTACAACTCCTATGGTTTCTTGCTTAGTGACCATAATGGCATATGTATCTCAGTAGTTCATGCAGGTATGTGAGGGCTGCTGGAGCCAAGAATGGCTGAGGTGATTGGCGTCTAAGAAGCACTAAGTTGGTTGAAATCCAAGGGCTTATCACATGTTTGCATGGAGTCTTATTGTCAGGAGTTGGTCGGTATTTTTCACAACAATAGAGAAGATTGTTTTTATTTCCATGATATTATTGTTGATTGTCAAAATTTATTACGCTCAATAGAAGACGTTTCTCTTGCGTTTGTAAAGTTTGTAGCAAATTTTACTGATCATGTTCTTGTTAAAGGGTTGATTCCAGTTACTGTATGCAGGGAGTGGGCTTGTCTACCCTCCTTTCTTACATGATGTAATGTGCACTGATCTTGAATAAAGTTTGATATGTTTTCCTAAAGAAAAATATTACATAGGACAAATTTGTGGCCAGCCGTAGCGTAAGAACCTTCATCCTTCCTTCTATCTAACACAATCAATTAATGTTCTTGTAGCTCTTCTAACTTTCAACAAGTTGGACTGAGATATTCCGCAAAATATATATATATATATATATATATATATATATAATATATATATCCCACAAGCATAGAGAAACTTCAATATTGGCTGCTTGACTCTTCTTTATTAACTTTTGAATTTCGTAGTCTCCTTTGAGAAAATTAACCTTCACCCCCACTCTCAATAGTGAATACTGAAAACCAATCTATTAGATAAAGGGTTAGAAACAAGAGAGAAACTTAATTAAGAGGAGAAAAATAAGTGATTCAAATAAATCTTCAACAACATGAACCTCGTGTTTCTCTCCATGCATATAAGCTTTATAATCAGCCTCACAAACGCCGCCCCTGTTTACATATATCATGATTGCTCCAATGACAAAACTTTCACCCGAAACAGCGATTACCAATCCAACCTTAATATCGTGCTCGATACTCTTCGCTCAAACACTACCGGAGTCAATAAATTCTCCAATGGTTTTAACAACGCTACCGTAGGCCAAGACACTAACAAAGTATACGGTGGATTTCTTTGCCGCGGTGATGTCAGTACAAAAACATGCCAAGATTGTGTCAGTGTTGCTGCATCAAATGTAACTCGAATATGTCGCTTGCGAAAGGAAGCTGTAATATGGTATGATGAATGCCTTTTACGTTATTCGAATATTTCTTTCTTTTCTACCATGGACTTGACGCCCGATGCGGCCATGTGGAATACACAAAATTATACAATGAAAGATCCGTTATTTGACCTACAACTGTTGAATTTGATGTATGAAGCACTAAATCAGGCTGTAGTTACTCCTAAGATGTTTGCGACTGGAAAGAAAAACTCTACGGCCTTTCAAATACTATACGGCCTCGTTCAGTGCACGCCGGACCTGTCAACAACTCTCTGTAGTAGATGTCTTCGAGAAGCTATTTCAAGATTGGATTCATGTTGCACCGGTGCAAATGGAGTATCAGTGTTGTTTCCAAGTTGTAATATCCGATATGAGATGTACCCATTTTATAATGATACATCGCCGGCGACGTCACAAACACCTACGCCTGCGCTTTTGTTTCCCCAGTCTCCTGGTTCTGAACCACAATCTAAAGGTAACTGACTTTCATATTTTCAGTGACAGATTAAAAAAAGGCCATGAAAGTGAAATAGAAATTGAAAAGACTAAAATATAATGAAAATTGATCATCCCTCCCCCTCCCCCTCCCTGCCACCTCCGCCATTCCCCTCTCCTTTGTCCCCTAATAAATTTACCATAATACTCCTCTCATTGTGTGAAATGACTCAAACAATTATTACATATTACAAAATTTATATATTTATATATATTAATTTAAAAATAATTATATACTGATTATAATTCACTTTCCCATTTTATTAATTTTTTTTTAATTTTTTAATTTTTTTATTTTTGTTAATAAATATTACAGATTTCGTATCTATTCATTTATTTTTTTGATTCATTTTTAATTTAATTAATACTACATATATATTAAAATAATATAATTTAACCAAATAAAATAAAATTATAAAATAAATATTTTGATAGTCTTTTCATAAAATAGATTTCGTATCTATTCATAAATTTTTTTCGGAATTAAAAGAAAAATCAAAAAAGAAAAAAAAAAAAAGAAGGGAATTCTTCTTTTGATAAAGGGGCAAACCTCTTCTTCAGAGAAGGGGAATTTCTCGTTCCCTTTTTTTTTTCCTTTTTCTTTTTTTAGATTTTCTTTTATTCCGAAAATGGGCCACTATTTATAGTATTCGTAATCAATTATGGTACGAAGTATTGTGTATATCACCAAGTGCGTCAGGAGAAGACTTTAGAGGCAACATAGATCATAATTTATGTTTTTATATTTTAAAATGTAACTTTTTATGTTGTTATTTGTACTATTTTTAAATGAATATTTTTCTAATATACATGAGAAAATTTTTATAATACATAAGTAGTGTTAAATGAATTAAAAAAAAATCACAAAAATTAAATGAATAAATGAACACAAAATAAATAATAATAAATATGAAATTTGTAATATTTATTAAAGAAATACATATATATATAAAGTAAAGAAAATATAAATTTGAAAAAATTATAAAATAAAAAATTTAATTAATAAAATAAAATAAGTACTTATGTTATTTTTATATTTTATATATATCAATATATAAAAAGTGTGATATATTTTGTTTATTTGGGAAATTGAATTTTTAAGAAAGATAAGGGACAAATTCGGAATTGCAGGGGAGATAGAGAAAAAAGTAACTGTCAGAGGAGAGGGGAAGATAAGGCCTCAAGGAGGAGTGATAAAAACCAATCATAAGCTATACCAATTATATTGTTTAATATAATTTTAACTCATAATATACTTATTTATGATTAATTTTCATCATCCGTTTATACATTTATCGTTTATTATAATTATAATCTTTATATTGCTAAAATATACAAAGCTTTGAACTTTATTCACTAGTCAATCTAAATATTACAAAGTGTATCGATATCAAGAGTGTAGAAAACGTCTATCTATTTTGTATCTGATGTATATCCAATATTTGACATGTTTCAATTATATATCCAAATTTAATACAAAATTGATATATATATTTTATAATTTTTGAGTGGATTAGTGAATAAAATTTTAAATTTTTTATATTTTTGATAAGTTGCTAAATATTAATGGTGTATTTATTAGATGGACTGTGGAATGGGAATGAAGGAATGTGAATGAAAGAAATGTTTACTTGCTAAAAGTTATAATGAGAATGAGAATGAATATGTAAGTATCATTTAAAATAAGGAATGAATAATGAGAATCTTATTGCAAACACTCCATGAGAATGAGATTCTTATTCCCATTATTGATAGTAAATTACAAGATTATCTATAATGTAATTAATTATTAAATTAATAATTAATCAATATTAATTTATAAATAATAAATTTTTATCTCTGACTCTAGCCCAATATATGAAATGAAATATTTATTTTTGGAACACAGGAGGCAAAGGAAATAAAGTAGCAAGGATTGCAACTGGCACAACTGTATCAACAATTATAGTATCCATAATGTTGGGTTGTTTTATTTGGTACACAAGGAGAAGAAACAAAGGTAATGAAGTTCTTTGGCGAACTTTGAAGGTTGGTTACATTTTATACATAAACTTGAATAAATTTTATGTCCTGCTCCCACCCATTCAACATTCAAAATTCTAATTCTGTGATCACAGTCTTTTCATAATAATGTTATACTTATAAAAAATAATCTGATTTTTTACACGATAAAATATGATTACTTTACTTTATATTTATATGAAAAATTTATGCGGAAATCTTAGATTTTTTTTTTATATATGTGTGTGTCTGTTATACTTTTAAAGTTCAGATTTCAACTTCGTGAAAAGGTAACATTTTTATCTTCTTTTTTTTTGTTGTGGGTCCAAAAAGAGGGAAAGAAAAGCAAGAAACTAAATGCAGTGTGTGTGTGTTGCAGAGAAGAAAGCAAATGAAGAAGAACTTCGCAGGAAAGAAGGAAGAATTGGGGATGGATACTCATTTGATATTTAGGAGGAGAGACGCAGGGTGAATCTCATGAGTTTCCTGTCTTCCCATTGGGTCTTGTACTTGATGCTACTCAACATTTCTCTGATGAAAACAAACTTGGAGAAGGTGGTTTCGGCCCTGTCTACAAGGTACTTTTACTTTATTTAAAATTTAAACAAACTTGAAGAAGGTTATAAAAAAAACTTAACACCACTTAGCTCAGTATTTCCTTGAACATGGGGGATTTAGATTTAGATTTATGTTTGTGGTAACAATACAAAATTTGGGTCCAGGGTATATTAGCCGATGGCAAGGAAATTGCAGTGAAGAGACTCTCAAGAACATCGGGGCAAGGGCTACTAGAGTTCAAGAATGAAGTTACTTTAATCGCCAAATTACAACACAAAAATCTTGTGAGATTACTGGGATGCTGTTTAGAGGGAAATGAACTGCTGCTCATCTATGAATACATGCCCAACAGAAGCCTTGATTTCTTCCTTTTTGGTTTGCCTCTCGATACTTTTTTAACTTCAGCTTGCAAATAATGCAGATTATGTTTAAGAATTTTGTGTCGTGTGTGCATTTAAAACAGTTTATGACCCATCATAGTATTGTTCTTTGCTAAGCACAAAGTCAGATGAATATGGATTCAAAATCTCAGTGCAATTGCATCCAAGGACTTCTTCCATTTTTTTTTACAAAGTAAGAAGTCAAGGGCATCATTTGTTTGTTTCTTGGTTGGCAGATTCAACTAGAGGTGCACAACTAGACTGGAAAAGACGCACAAGTATCATTAACGGAATTGCACGAGGCATTTTGTATTTGCACGAAGATTCTCGGCTCAGAGTTATTCATCGAGATCTTAAAGCTAGTAATGTTCTGCTAGATCATGAGATGAACCCAAAGATATCCGACTTTGGAATGGCGAGGATCTTTGGTGGCAATCAAAATGAAGCTAATACTAACAAAGTTGTTGGGACATAGTAAGTGCAAGTACTGAGAATTTATTTCTAAATTAATGTGTGCTAATGGTTTTATTCCTTTGGCATTTAATAATCTGATTTTGCTGTTCCAACAGTGGATATATGGCACCGGAATATGCTATGGAAGGACTATTTTCAATTAAATCGGATGTGTTTAGCTTCGGAGTTCTTCTTCTGGAGATCATAAGTGGGAAAAAGAATAGCGGATTTTATCTATCAGAAGACGGTCAAAGCCTCCTTACATATGTATGCAATGCCACTATCTCTATGTCTCTTGCTGAATTATTGATAGGCAGCTAAATCTTTGTTTACAACATTTCAGACCTGGAAATTATGGTGTAAAGGAGAAGCTGTGGAGCTGATGGACACAGTACTGAAGCAGTCATGCGTGCCCCCAGAACTTTTGAAATGCATACATTTGGGATTGTTATGTGTGCAGAAAGACCCAGCAAACAGGCCTAACATGTCAACTGTGGTTGTCACGTTGGCGAGCGATACGATAACACTTCCTCAACCAACCCAGCCTGCATTTTCTGTTGGCAGAATTGTTGTTAAATCTGGTCAGTCCTCATCATCAGATGGTAAAATTTGCTCTGTTAATGAGATCACTCTTTCAGGTGTTTCACCCCGTTGACAATTTTCTTATGTTCAAATAACTAAAGACAGATTATTTTATGGACCATAATTTGTTTTATGAATTTCTCTTCAACTGATTTTTCTTTTCCTGCAGAATGCATACTAGGCCCTAGTTTTTCCCAAAATTCATTATGTCACAAGGCTTAATTTGTTCACCCTATGGATAAGAAAATGATTACAACACAGCATGCAGCACCAACCATTGATATATTATGTATAGTGCATGAAATTTGGAAGTCAGCCACAAAAAAAAAAATTAAAAAAATATAAAAATAAAAATTAGGGATGTAACGAAAAATTAGGCTTTCAAGGAAAAGTGATGGGCTTCTCATTTACACCAGAATTCTCTCATGATGTAAACTTAATTAGAATATAAGAGTAGTTCACAAAATCTTTAAAATTTAAGAAGAGCTCAGATAATAAGAGAATCCGAATTTATTTCAAAAATTTGCATGGTAGATAAATATAAACTCATGAGGTTGAAGATAAATGGTAAATGAAACAAGCTTACAAGAGCATTGAAATCGGATAAAGGGAAATTAACCAAATGAATCCTGATAAATCACCTTCATACAAACCAGACACAAATCATTGAAACCACTTCTGCTTAAACCTTTGGGCAATGCGAAGCAGCATTAAAATATTGAGCGCAAGCAAAAAACCTGTATTAGGGTTGCAATGGTTTTTCTCAATGCTATGTGGCTTTCCTTTTTTCCGCAAGCAGGTCTTTCAGGTGCCCCTTGTCTAACAGTTCCAGAACCTCCAATCTCAATGCTATGCAATCGATCGTCGTGTGCCCGTAGTCTCGATGGAACTCACATTATTTACTTGTATCTTTTCTTCTGGAGCCCTCCTTGGAGGGTGGATGCCACTTTACTTCATTCCTCATTTTCCTGAGAACTGAAACGAGTTCACCTAGTGATATGGTGAAGTTGTAGTCTGAGAGCCTGGGGGCACCATTAGGGGTCCTCTCTCTTCTGTCATATGGGATTGGCCTGCGATTGGAAGCCTTGTCGTAGGGACGGTTATCCCTGGCACGATGAGTTCTTAGATCGGTTGTTTATTGGATATGTCTCATTCTCTTGTAGACTAGCTGAGCTTTCCTCCATTGCATTCCTTTTATCCTCTTCCCATCTGATTTCTATTCGTGCTCTGGCCATTGCATGGTCCATAGTGTAGCACCGATTCTTTGTCAACTTTTTGTAGAGGCCGTTATCGGCCCACAATCCATTCCGAAATGCTTCCACCGCTATCGGCTGGTGGAGATCTGGGATAGCAATTCTTTCCTTGTTGAAGCGTGAGACGTAGCTTCGCATAGATTCTCCCTTCCGTTGTTGTATCGCATTGAGGTCATATGTGGTCTTCTCGAATTTGAAAGAACTAGCGAAGTGTTCCACAAACTTGTCTGCCAATTCCTTGTAGGACCCGATTGAACGATATGGCAAATTGATAAACCACGTAAGGGCTGGACCAGCCAATGTCTCCCCAAACCCTCTACACATTTCTGCTTCCTTCTGATGTGAAGATAGGCATATGGACATCATCTTGTATTTGTAGTGGATTATGTGGTCATCAAGGTCGGTTGATCCACCGTACAGCTTCATCTCAGGTGGGTTAAACTTTCAATGGAGTTCTGTTGGAAAATGCTTATGAATAAGCATTTTGAGGCACAATTTTAAGCATGATCCACTTCGTGTTAGTGGTTGTTATTGAATGATTCGGATACTCCTCCATGAGTAGTTCGAAATGGTATATTCATATGCTTAAAATGGTGCTTGGGTGAATGAGAAATTGTTGCTCAAAGTTCATCCATTGGTGTTGGAAAATAAAGGGAAATGTTTGTCCCATATGGGAAAGCTATTAGAGAGAAAATGTCTTTATATATAATTACTAATATGTAGATGGGTAAGTGTTGTAAGGATAGAGGCTCTCTCTACGTGCGCACGCAGTGGGTGCAAATCAAAATCCGGTCAGGCCTGACTCGTGTGCACCCGCGCGTCCTGCGTACACGAATGACGGACAAACTTATGCGGGCCCGGCCCAGCCAATTTTGCTTGTCTCTTTGTTTCCCAAACCATTTGAAGTTCCCTAACAGTTAATTAATTTTATTAATTAATTTGGTTACTTCAAACGATAGGTCTCTCATTAATGAGATTTAAATGACATATTTAATTTTCCTTCTATATATAGAGAACATTGTTTTCGGTTTTAATATAGAAAATAATACACCAAAAATGCTTGGTACTTTTGCTTCGGTTTCTCTTTGTTTTCGGTTGTGGAAGAGTTCAAATACTTTTGTGGTTCGTTGGATACGAGTTCGGTGGTGCCCTTACTCGTTCGTTTTCCGTTGCATCCTGGGAAACAATCGCCTCACGTTCTACTGCACCTTCGATAGGGGACGAATTTATTTTAAGGAGATTGTTGACATCAACAAGCCTCGGAAAGAAAGAAGCAGTGGTTCGGTCTTTCATCGCGTCAGAGGTATTCGCTCCATCTTCGTCAGCGGCTCATCTCATTCAGAGGCAGAGGCACATTCTGACTTCAGAGGCAGAGGCTGGTTTCAGAGGCAGAGGCTGGTTTCAGAGGTAGAAGGCTTATTTCAGAGGCAGACGCTCGTCAGGGTCTGACTCCGCTCTCCAGGGTCTGCTGTCAAGGTCTGCTCTCAGGGTCTGCTCTGCTGCATGGGTCTGCTTAGTGGGTCTGATCTCAGGGTCTGATGCGTGGGTCTGCCGTAAGGGTCTGCTCTGCTCACCAAGATCTGATTTGCTCATCAGGGCCGAGATTAAGCCAAATTCGGATTTCCTTTGTAACTAACATTTGATAATTCTTGTACTACAGTCTTAAAACAAATTCGTTTTGTGGATATGGAAATCAGACCAAATGACCGACGTAATCACACGCGTATAACGCAAGCGCACGTATCGTTCAAGTAGTATAAAAAGTATCGATCCCACGAGGACTTAGTACCTAATCTATTAAGTTCATGAGGTCAAGTGATTACTAGTATCTAACAGGTTTGTTTGATTGTTTTGAAATGACGATGATTCTAAATTTAAAACAAGTAAATAAAATTACGAGAAAGTAGATTAATGAAAATTCAATTTATAAAACTATCTAGGGTTGTGAATTCTTCCAATATTATTTAAAGATGAAGTGGTTATATTATAGTTGAGTAAAATATTGATTTATTAATCTGGAACATTAAATTATGTAAAAGCCTCTTCCGATGGTCATTTACAAATACCTAGTATAATCTAATTGAATCATATGTCTATGTCAACCAAATTACCTAGATTTATTAAGATTAAGTTCCAATTATGACTACCCGCGCCTAACAGGTATATTCCTATCCTGTAAAGAAATCTATTAAAGGGTTATCTATCCTTAAGGAAGATCATAGGTTATTGAGTCAAAGGTCTTTAAACTTAAAATCTCAATGTCTAGTTCATTTTAAGTTTACTTAGTCAATTTTTATTAGTGGCCAGTTAATAAAAAGCATTAAGATTATGACTCAATAAATAAACCTTTTAATTACCCAAACTATAATCTAACCCTTTATAAACCGGTGATATTAGATTTTATCACAACCCTAGATAACTAAGTTAGTTACAACACATAGTTATAGCTGGTAAATACTTAAAAGACAAAGTAAAATTGCTAAAAAGTAATTGCGGAATAATAAATTGCAATAAAATGAAATGCTAAGGTAAAAAGAATTAACTTCTACTATTTACTATTTAGATATCTCCCATAATATAATATATATACTTGTGATAATTTTTCCAACCAGCCATATAGGCGGTAACCTGATTAAATCAAATTAAGTCCAACCAGCCATTAAGGCAGTAATATTTGTCAATAAACCAGCCATAAAGGCGGAACAATAAATAAATCAGCCATAAAGGCGGAACAATAATTAAACCAGCCATAAAGGCGAAACAATAATTAAACCAACCGACCAGTATGACGGTATCCTCATTAAGTCAAGTTTAACCAGATTAAATTGAATAACCAACCGACCAGTATGGCGGGTATCATCATTAAGTCAAGTTTTAAATAGTTTATATATTATATTTTAAGGGAGATTAATCTAAATAGCAATAGTAAAATAATTACCTTTTTACCTTAGCATGGAGAAGTTACCTCCTCATGGATGAATAGTAAAAGTTTAAGAAAGTAAAATTATTATTTATAGAAGAAAATTATTATTACAAAACGTAATTAAAACTGAAATTTTAAAGAAACTAAGAAGAGAACTATCTATTTACATCAGAGAATTCAGAGAAATTGGTACATCTAAAACTGAAAATTCAAACTGAATTTATAGGCTCGGGTAAGGGGTGCGCGTCGCGTCGCGCAAGGCTTGCGTGTGTCGCGAGCGCACGTGGCAATTTCTGATTTATTTGCTCGGCTTTTTATCTGACACGTGGCAGGGCGGCTGAAGCGATAAGGTGACACGTGGCAAGGCGGCTGGCTGATGTCGGCTCGTTGAATTTTTGACACGTGGCACGCCGCGCACGTTTGCAGATCGCTTGTGATGATGACACGTGGCACGACTCACGTTAGCAAAGTCAAACTTGTCAAACTTTGACTTTTTGACCTGGTGCACGTTAGAGGTCGGGACGCCAAGGATTTCGGTGTCGGGACGCTCCAAAATTACCAAAATACCATTTTTGCCAAATTTCACAGTTTTGCTCCAAATCACCTCCAAAATATCCTGAAACTCTATTTATCTACAAAATAACACAAAACACATCAAAATATTCACAAAACTCAAGAAACTACACCCTTACAGACTTAATAACTCGGATCTCAGACGTATTTTTTTTTTGATTTTTTCTCTATTTTTTATTTATATACAATATCTTTCATCTATGTAGCGAGCTGTGGGTCGGTGGCTCCCAATCCAGATGGCTTTAGGGCACCAGGTGTTAAAACACCCCTATGGACTTTATTACTCAGACTTCAGATATATGTATATTTTTTTCTGTCATCTTTTTTATCCATGTAGCGAGTTTTGGGCCAGTGACTCCCGAACCAGTTGGTTTTAGGACACTAGGTGTTAAAACACCATTACGGGCTTAATAACTCGGATCTCAAACGTATTTTTTTTTATTCCATCACTTTTTTGAGATGTTTCCTCCAATTAAACTAGAGCACTAAATATTACAAAATTTTCAATTTTAGCTTATGTCCGTATGTTACCATGTATGTTGATAATACCTGCCAACTAAGTATATGAAGATCCATTTTAGTCAGTTTTATGGAGAATTTACAAATTAAATAATTCAAAAAGAAATAAACAAAAATTAACTTGTTTCGAAAAATGGGTTTGAAATACGTCTCAGGAGTGGAAATTCCTTACACAGCTATTTCTTACCAATTCCATCTTTTTAGTCAACATAAAAACAAAACATAACATAAAGAAATAACTTCTACTGGTTATATAACTATAGTTCACATGTGGGTTTTAGGAGTGTAAACAAAGGCTCTTGCTGACGAATGATTGTTCATAACTAGGACTCATCACTCAAGGGTTCAAGCGACCAAGTGAACGCACTTTTTTTATACCTTATGGTACGTGCCAACGAGTTATGGTGTGTCTAACTGTCGAATGGACTTCCCGTTGTAGATTCCCCATAGGGAGGGTGGAGCGAGGCTCTCTTAAGTACCCAAGCCTCTTAGGCTCTTATCGCTTGGTGACAGAAATAAACAACGAGTCCTCCAAACTAGTTTATCACAACAAGCTACGGGTGAATGATTATCTAGGTGTCTTCACAGCTTTTCCTTATAGAGAGGTAGTGAGTGAAGGAAGACACCAACTCATCACCTAGCTTTAAATATGCCTTTGATTAAACCTTTTTTTTGTATTTTTCGAAAAAAAATTTGGACTAAAAATAAAAACATAATAAAAACAAGATACTATTAACTATTCCTCACCCCCAAACCTAAATGAGACATTATCCCCAATGTCTTTAAACATTAGAAGAATAGATTTAGAAGATAGTACCTGGTTAGCTGAAATTCTACAGGAAAATTAAAGGTTAAGATCCAGACTGATCCGAAGTCTCTTACCATGATCGTTCTCGGACCAATTAATCTTAGAAATGATAGGATCAATTTGTGGCTCAAAAGCTAAGAGTTGGTCAATTAAATCTGTGGCAGTTCTGGCAGTAAAGATAAGTTCTTTCAGAGGTTTTGTCACGAACCCATTTCTCCGGGCATCCTCCAGAAACACACAAAGAAAATCAAAATATCCATCAACGTTGTACAATCCAAGCGGTTTCTGGTGTATGTTCAAGTTTGCCCAAGATAGCACAATGAAAATTTCCTCCAATGTGCCCAAGCCACATGGCAAAGCAATAAAAGCATCAGCACGGTTAATCATCTCTACCAGTCGTTCAGACATACCTGGCATAATTAGTTCTTCTCTGTTTGATGGTCCAATAAGATTTGCATCTGCCAAGGGTTTTGGGATGATTCCCAAAACTTGACTGCCTCCTTCCTGTACGGCCTTTGAAACGATCCCCATAAGTCCAAGATTGCCTCCGCCATATACTAAGTGCATATTCCTTGCAGCTAAGATTCGACCCAATTCCTGTTCTGCTGCTATGTATTGTGGATTAGTACCAACACTAGTACCACAAAACACACAGATGTTTTCAACTCGTCTTCTTGAAGTGGCTTCCATTTTTTACTCTGGATGTCTTCAAAAGTGCAATGATGAATTGAATTTATAGAACCTGAAAAAGGGTGAGTAATAATAGCACTAGTACCTGCCAGATGGCAATTATTAGTTAAACAGTAAAATAAATCATGATAGTAAAAAAGGTCTGGATCTTGTCGGAGAAAATAAAAGAAAACATCAAAACAAATCACATATATTAGGAAAAGACAAACAAATATAATATGTACAAGAAACGTAACGGCTTGATTGACATCTATGCGTCAGGAACAAGCTTCCCATCCAATTTTCTTATAAATTGGCAAACATGGTCTTTTTGAGTCAGATTCCCAAGACTTAACTGTTGTCTTTCTTTTTGGAATTGTGTGTGTAATTTGTGAATGGCTATATGAACATATCCACTGGGATACGTCTCAAGAGTCGAAGATATATCTTCTACAGCCATTCCTAATGAATTTAATTTTATCTTCACGATTATCAGACACAATTCCTAAAGAACGACAATGAGTATTACAATTCCAACGTGCACATTTGAAACAAACACTCATTTTCTTAGCTCTACGTTTCTTTACATAGGTGCTTCTTCCAAAACCAGGTAAGTAAGAACTACAAGTCTCAGAATACTCACCTACTAAACGCACTCGTGCTTCGATTACCCAACAAATATCAGTAGGAATACCTTTGATCATCAGTAGTCTCATTCTTTCCAAGCGAGCTTTGTAAACTTTCATCATAGAATTTTGAGGGAGTGAAGGAAATTGCTTGTGAAGATTTGCGAGAACTTCTTCCATCCTGCAATGTCTTAACCTGCAAAAATTAAACAAACAAAATAAAATCACAATAAATTGCAATATATACAAAAATTGCATGGGTTGCCTCCCTGCTAGCGCTAAGTTTAAAGTCGTCAGCTAGACATGACTTCTCGAACGTTATGCTGAATCTGAAAGTGTGACACTTTCTTTTTGTCGCTCCAACGGTTCTCCCCAATAGTGCTTGACACGCTAACTGTTAACCTTGAATGTGTTGTTGGTGTTGGGATCCAGTAACTCAACAGCTCCATATGGTAAAACCTGAGTGATCACAAATGGACCTGACCACCTTGATTTCAACTTTCCAGGGAAAAGTTTCAACCTCGAATTGTATAACAACACATGTTGCCTTGGTTTCAACTGTCTGTGCACTATTTTTAGGTCATGCCATTTCTTGGTCTTTTCCTGGTATAATTTGGCATTCTCATAAGCTTGTAGGCGAAATTCCTCCAATTCATTGAGTTGGTGAAGTCTTTTCTTTCCTGCAGCTTGTGGATCAAGATTCAACTTCTTCAGTGCCCAGTACGCCTTGTGTTCAAGCTCAACTGGCAGATGACATGCTTTCCCAAACACAAATTGATATGGGGACATACCAATAGGTGTCTTGTAAGCTGTACGGTAGGCCCATAATGCATCATCTAGTTTTGTAGACCAGTCTCTCCTTGTTGATCCAACGGTTCTCTCCAAGATTCTTTTGATTTCTCTGTTTGAAACTTCAACTTGCCCATTCGACTGTGGATGGTAAGCTGTGGCAATCTTGTGAGTAACTCCGTATTTGGATAAGAGTGCATCAAAATATCTGTTGCAAAAATGTGTGCCACCATCACTGATAATTGCCCGAGATGTTCCGAACCGAGTGAAAATATTCTTTTTCAAGAATTTGATCACCACTTTTGAATCATTGGATGGTAGTGCAATTGCTTCAACCCATTTTGAGACGTAATCTACAGCAACCAAGATGTACATGTTTCCGAATGATGGAACAAAAGGTCCCATGAAATCAATTCCCCACACATCGAATAACTCCACTTCCAGAATATTTTGCAATGGTCCTTCATTTCTCCTCGAAATATTCCCCATTCTCTGACATCTGTCACATTGAAGAACAAACAAGTGAGCATATTTAAAAAGAGTGGGCTAGAACAAACCTGATTGAAGGAATTTAGCTGCAGTTTTATTTTCGCTGAAGTGTCCGCCGTATGGTGATGAATGACAGTGCTGCAAAACATTATTGACCTCTTCATGTGAAACACATCGTCTCAGTAATTGATCAGAACATTGTTTGAACAGGTACGGCTCATCCCAAACATAATGTTTGACTTCTTTGAAGAATTTCTTCCGTTGTTGAGTTGTCCATTCCAACGGCCATTTTCCTGACACTATGTAGTTGACATAGTCATCATACCAAGGGACTTTCTGCTGTTTTATGGCAAACAGTTGTTCATCTGGAAAAATTTCTTTGATTGACAGTTCTTTGCCAGCTGTTTCTCTATTTTCGAGCCTTGATAGATGATCTGCCACTTGGTTTTCTGTTCCTTTCCTATCTCTGACCTCCACATCGAATTCTTGCAGAATAAGTATCCAACGAATCAATCTGGGTTTGGCATCTTTCTTCGTGATCAGGTATTTGATTGCTGAATGATCTGTGTAGACTACTACTTTGTGACCCAACAGATAATAACAAAATTTGTCAAAAGCGAACACAACTGCAAGCAACTCCTTTTCAGTGGTTGTGTAGTTGATTTGAGTTTCATTCAAAGTTCTGCTGGAGTAGTAAATGATGTGGAATATCTTTGTTTTGCATTGTCCCAAAACTACACCTACAGCAAAATCACTAGCATCATACATTACCTCAAATGGAAGGGTCCAATCTGGTGCTACTATGATGGGGGCAGAAACCAGCTTCTATTTTAAGATCTCAAAAGCTTCCTGGCATTCTTTGGTGAAGTTGAAAGTCACATCCTTTTCCAGAAGATTGCAAAGAGGTTTTGCAATTTTGGAAAAGTCTTTGATAAATCTCCTGTAAAAACCTGCATGTCCAAGAAAACTCTGAATTCCTTTGACTGATGTTGGTGGAGGTAGTTTTTCAATTGTCTCGATCTTTGCTTTGTCTACCTCGATTCCCTTTTGTGAGATTCGGTGTCCAAGAACTATGCTTTCATGCACCATAAAATGGCATTTCTCCCAGTTGAGTATCAGGTTTGTATCTTCACACCTTTGTAACATATGTTCCAGATTTTGCAAATAATGATCAAAAGAATCTCCAAACACATAAAAGTCATCCATGAAAACCTACATACTCTGCTCCAGCATGTCTGAGAAGATGGCCATCATACAACGCTGAAATGTGGCAGAAGCATTACATAATCCAAATGGCATCCTGCGGAAAGAAAAAGTACCATATGGACATGTAAAGGTGGTTTTCTCCTGATCTTCTGGGGCGATGGCAATCTTATTGTATCCTGAATATCCATCCAGAAAGCAATAGAACTCATGTCCTGCCAATTTTTCCAGCATCTGATCAATGAATGGCAGTGGAAAATGATCATTCCTCGTGGCTTTGTTCAGCTTTCTGTAGTCCATACATACTCTTCATCCAGTCACTGTTCTTGTTGGGATTAGCTCATTCTTTTCATTGGTAACCACAGTAATTCCTCATTTCTTCGGTACACATTGCATAGGACTTACCCAACTGCTGTCTGAGATAGGGTAGATGATGCCATCATCCAACCATTTGATGATTTCTTTCTTCACAACTTCCTTCAAAATTGGATTGAGTCTCCGTTGATGTTCCACTGTGGGTTTGTATTCATCGTTCATCAGGATCTTGTGCATGCAGAATGATGGACTAATGTCTCGAATATCTGATATAGTCCAGCCAATGGCTTTCTTGTGATCTCGTAACACTCTCAAAAACTTTTCTTCCTGCTCCAATGTTAGAGAATATGAAATAATAACATGTAATTCAGAAGATTTTCCAAGAAATGCATACCTGAGATGACTCGGAAGTAACTTCAGCTCCAACTGGGGTGGTTCTTCAATAAAGGGCTTGATCCGGTCTTTCTTCGGTAGTTCCAAACTTTCAATTGGTTGTGTCACTTTGAAACGAAATGGTTTGTCAAGATAGTTGATACATTCCAGAATTTCAGCATCTAACTCAGTTTCAGTCATGTTGGTGATGCAAGCTTCAAGTTTGTCCGTAGGAATTGTATCAGTATTATGAATGATACTATCAACAACATCAATTCTGAAACATTCTTCCTCTTTTTCTTCACTCGGGAATTTCATAGCTTTGAAAACATTGAAGGTAACTTCTTGGTCCTGAACTTTCATGGTCAGTTCTCCTTTTTGTACATCAATCACAGTTCGACATGTTGCTAAGGATGGTCTCCCAAGGATGATTGGCACATCTTTGTCTTCATCCATGTCAAGGATAATGAAGTCTGCTGGGAGAATGAGTTTATCAACTTTGAATAGCACGTCTTCAACAACTCCTATTGGAAATGCAAGCGTTCGATCAGCAAGTTGCAGTGAAACTGAAGTAGGCATTGCTTCTCCAATTTGCAGTTTCCTGTAAATAAAAAAAAAAGCATTAAATTAACACTTGCACCTAAATCACATAAAGCCTTACCGAAGTTATGTTCTCCTATGATGCAAGGAATAGTGAAACTTCCAGGATCCTTCAACTTTGGGGGAAGTTTTCTCTGAATGATGGCGCTGTATTCTTCTGATAATGCTACTGTCTCATAATCTCCCAATCTCTGTTTTCATGAAATAATGTCTTTCATGAATTTAGTATAGCTGGGCATTTGTTCCAAAGCTTCTGCAACTGTGATGTTGATGTGCAGCTTTTTGAAAACCTCCAAGAATCGAGCAAACTGCTTGTCCAGTTTACTTTTCTGAAGACGTTGAGGAAAAGGTGGAGGTGGCGTGATCTGTTCTTTTTTCCTTTGCTTCTTTTTCCTTTGCTTCTTTTTCCTCCATCTGTTTCTCTGCTTCTTTTGGAACATCTTCAATGGTTGCCTTGATTCCAACATCTTTGTTGATTTCAGTATCACTTTTCAAGGTGATGGCTTGACATTGCTCATTCCCTCGGTTCCTTGGATTTGGTTCTGTATTGCTGGGAAGATTTCCTAGTGGTCTGTAACTCTGAGCATTGGCTAGTTGTCCAATTTCATTCTCCAGTGCTTTGATGGAAGCAAATTGGCTTTGAAACATAGCATCATATGCTGCTTGTTGCTTTTTGAACATCTCTGCAAGCCAATCTTTCATTTCTGGGTCTTTTTCAAACTTCTGGCTTTTGTTCTGTTGCTGGAATCCAGGTGGTGGATAGTTCTTTTGCCCTGAATTGTTGCTTCATGAGAAATTGGGATGATTCCTCCACACTGGATTGCAGGTGTTGGAATATGGATTGTTGTTGAAATTGTTGACATAATTCACCGTTTCTTCAAGTTGATTTTGTTCTGGTTCTTCTCCATATGGTGAATTTGTGGATCCAATGTTGCTTTGCATACCGAGAGTCTCTATGAATTTGCATATTTGATCCAGTTTGGTACTGACTGCTGTATTGGCTCCAACTTCATAAATTCCAGCAATTCGTTGAATCATGCTCCTTTCTGTTGGCCACAAGGAATTGTTGTTGGTCATTTCTTCGATTAGGTCCCAAGTTTAATCTTCTCCTTTTGCCATTAATGCTCCTCCAGCAGCAACATCAATTGTGGTTCTCATTATTCCAGAAAGTCCATTATAGAATGTTTGGACTTGAAGCCTGTAAGAGCCAAATTTAGTCTAAGGGTAAAATTGTCTTTCACCTTAAGCCCATTCGCATATTAAGCCTGAAACCAAGCCCAAAAGAATTTTGTATTTGATTACAAATTCTAGCACTAAACCCACCACTCCACTAAACCTAATTCTAGCACTAAACCCAACCACTCCACTTAACCTAATTCTAGCACTAAACCCACCACTCCACTTAACCTAATTCTCACACTCCAAGACCATAATCAGATAACCCAACATCATATCATCTATAAATATGAAAAGAATACAGGAAGAAGGCATTCAAGTCTCATTTCTCTCACCCTAATACTTCATAATCTCAATCCTTGACCCCTTCCTATATTACACGGCTCTCACGGCCAAACAAAGGAGGTGGAGGTAATACTCAACCTTGCTTTCCATTTTACAAACTTATTTCCTGTCACTGACTTGGGCGTCGGAGTATACCCGGTATCCACCACACCGGTGGTAGCCTACTCTCGTCCACTCTACTTTGTTTTTTGCAGGATTGCTAGTGCCCAACTTACAAATTCTGATTGAGGACCTCGGCCGAAATCCAGCGTCCACAAAGCCATTTTGGAATCTCATGGTGAGGACATTTCCAGAGTAAATCTTTGTACCTTTCCCAAGCTTCGTAGAGAGTTTCTGATTCTTGTTGTACAAAGGATGTGATGTCATTCCTCAGCTTTCCAGTTCTAGCTGGTGGAAAGTACTTTGCAAGAAATTTGGTGGCTAAAGTGTTCCATGTTCTGATGGAACCTGCTGGAAGTGAATGTAGTCAAACTTTAGCTCTGTCTTTCAAGGAGTATGGAAAAACACACAGTCTCATTGCTTCTACAGCTTCTCGATTGTAATTGAAAGTGCTGAAAACTTCCAGGAAGTTGCTGATGTGGGTATTAGGATCTTCAGTTGCTTTTCCCCCAAACTGCACTGATTGTTGAATCATCTGAAAGCAAGTTTTGATGTCGCATGCATTTGCTGGTAAATGAGGAAGTACAATACATGAAATGAGGCCATCAACCACCGGAATGGTTCTGTCTCGAATGGGAATTGGTAATGCAACCTCCAAAGGTTCAGGTTCCATGTTAACAATTGCTTTCTGGCCTTCTCACCTTTCCATTCTCAACTGTCTGATGGTTCTTTCAATTTCTGGGTCAAGCGGTCGTAGTTCAAAGCTTCTGGTTCGTCTCATTAAGAATCTGATGACCTAAAACACAATAAAATGTAAACAATAAGTAAAAAGAAAATTAGATACAAGTAACGTATCTAACCTCAAAACTAATAATAAAAGATAAAGAAGTCCCCGGCAACGGCGACAAAAACTTGACCGGCGTAATCACACGCGTATAACGCAAGCGCACGTATCGTTCAAGTAGTATAAAAAGTATTGATCCCACGAGGACTTAGTACCTAATCTATTAATTTCATGAGGTCAAGTGATTACTAGTATCTAACAGGTTTGTTTGATTGTTTTGAAATGACGATGATTCTAAATTTAAAATAAGTAAATAAAATTGCGAGAAAATAGATTAATGAAAATTCAATTTATAAAACTATCTAGGGTTGTGAATTCTTCCAATATTATTTAAAGAAGAAGTGGTTATATTATAGTTGAGTAAAATATTGATTTATTAATCTGGAACATTAAATTATGTAAAAGCCTCTTCAGATGGTCATTTACAAATACCTAGTATAATCCAATTGAATCATATGTCTATGGCAACCAAATTACCTAGATTTATTCAGATTAAGTTCCAATTATGACTACCCGCGCCTAACAGGTATATTCATATCTTGTAAGGAAATCTATTAAAGGGTTATCTATCCTTAAGGAAGATCATGGGTTATTGAGTCAAAGGTCTTTAAACTTAAAATCTCAATGTCTAGTTCATTTTAAGTTACTTAGTCAATTTTTATTATTGGCCAGTTAATAAAAAGCATTAAGATTATGACTCAATAAATAAACCTTTAGTAAAAGAATTACCTTTTTTACCTTAGCATGGAGAAGTTACCCCCCCCAAGGATGAATAGTAAAAGTAAAAAAGTTTAAGAAAGTAAAATTATTATTTATAGAAGAAAATTACTATTACAAAACGTAATTAAAACTGAAATTTTAAAGAAACTAAGAAGAGAACTCCATATTTACATCAGAGAATTCAGAGAAATCGGTACATCTAAAATTGAAAATTCAAACTGAATTTATAGGCTCGGGTAAGGGGTGCGCGTCGCGCCGCGCAAGGCTTGCGCGCGTCGCGACGCGCACGTGGCAATTTCTGATTTGTTTGCTCGGATTCTTATCTGACACATGGTAGGGCGGCTGAAGCGATAAGGTGACACGTGGCAAGGCGGCTGGCTGATGTCGGCTTGTTGAATTTTTGACACGTGGCACGCGGCGCACGTTAGCAGATCGCTTATGATGATAACATGTGGCACGGCTCACGTTAGCAAAGTCAAACTTGTCAAAATTTAACTTGTTGACCTGGTGCACGTTAGCAGCCTCCGGCGTACGTTAGAGGTCGGGACGCCAAAGACTTCGGTGTAGGGACGCTCCAAAATTACCAAAATACCCTTTTGCCAAATTTCACAGTTTTGCTCCAAATCACCTCCAGAATGTCCTGAAACTTTATTTATCTACAAAATAACACAAAACACATCAAAATATTCACAAAACTCAATAAACTATACAAATAATTAAGTTAAATGAGTGGGAAATAGTGATACATTTATCACTCCTCACCAAACACAATTGATCCGAATGTGGCAGCCCCTTCGACTGGCCAGAATATTTTGGCAGCCTCTATGGCTGGCCAAAGTGTTGTGGCAGCCTCTTCGGCTGGCCAACATGCTTCAGCCTCTGGGCTTAATCTGGCAGCCTCTGGGGCTGACCAAGGTGTTGTTGCCTCTATGGCTAGTTAACATGTTGGACATGTGAGCCATGTCAATCCTGCTGCTGAAAAACCTGAAAAATTAACTGGTTATAATTTCAAAAGGTGGCAACAGAATATGTTCTTTTACTTGACCATTTTGAACCTTGCGAGGTTCCTAAAGGAAGATGCTCATATACCCATAGAGGGTGAGATTGATATTCAAGTCATCAGTGCAATTGATGTTTGGAAACATTCTAAATTCCTATGTCGGAATTATGTGCTGAATGGGCTATGTGATTCATTGTACAGTGTGTACGCCGGAATGAAAATATCAAAAGGGCTTTGGGAATCTTTAGATCAAAAATATAAAACTTAGGATGTCGGCACTAAGAAATTTGTCGTAGGCCGATTCCTCGATTTTAAGATGGTTGATTCAAAAACTTTGTTAAGCCAAGTACAAGAACTGCATATTATTCTAGCAGAAATTCATGCTGAGGGAATGAGTTTAAGTGAAACCTTCCAAGTAGCCTCGATAATTGAGAAACTACCACATGGTTGGAAAGATTTCAAGAATTATCTAAAGCATAAGCGAAAAGAATGAGCATTGAAGACTTGGTTCTTAAGCTGAGAATTGAGGAAGATAACCGAGTATCTGACAAGAGAGGAATATCTCATGAGGCCAAGGCAAATGTTGTTGAACATGGCCATAAGAACAAGAACCTCAAGAGCAAATGGTCAAATATGGGCCCTAAAGGAGGAGTTTCCAAGAAATCAAAATTTCAAGGAAGATGTTTCAACTGTGACAAAATGGGTCACAAGTCTTCTGAGTGCATACTGCCGAAGAATAAAAAGAAACAAGAGGCAAACATGCTGGAAAACATGACTCAAGATGTTTCAGACATTAACCTTTCTGCTGTGGTTTCTGAGGTGAATCTGGTGGGTTCTAACCCAAGAGAGTGGTGGATTGATACTGGTGCCACTCGACATGTGTGCTCGGACAAGAGCATATTTTCTTCATTTGAGCCTGTTGGCAATGGGGAAAAAATATACATGGGAAATTCAGCAACATCTGAGATTGAAGGTCAAAGCAAGGTGATTCTGAAGATGACCTCCGGGAAAGAGTTGACTCTGAACAATGTTCTGTATGTACCAGAAATACGGAAGAATCTTGTGTCTGGATCGCTTCTGAACAAGCATAGATTTCGGATGGTGTTCGAGTCTGATAAAGTAGTTTTGACTAAAAATGGGATGTATGTGGGAAAATAGTATGTAACTATTGGGCTCTTTAAGCTCAATGTAATGGTTATTAAACCCAAAAATATCAATAAAGCTTGTTCTTCTGCTTATATTGTTGAGTACTCTAATCTATGGCATGGTAGATTAGGACATGTTAATTTTAATTCATTGTGGAGATTAATTAACATGAATCACATTCCCAATTTTAAAATTGATAACAGACATAAGTGTGATACTTGTGTTAAGGCAAAACTGACTAGATCATCTTTTCATAGTATTGAAAGAAACTTTGAACCACTTGATCTAATTCATACCGATGTATGTGATTTTAATTCAATACAATCGAGAGGCGGTAATAAATATTTTATTACCTTTATTGATGATTGCACGAGATTTTGCTATGTGTATTTGATTAAAAGCAAGGACGAAGCTA
The DNA here is from genome assembly GCA_019454045.1 of Zanthoxylum bungeanum. Lineage (NCBI taxonomy): Eukaryota > Viridiplantae > Streptophyta > Magnoliopsida > Sapindales > Rutaceae > Zanthoxylum > Zanthoxylum bungeanum. The sequence goes on from SKCR01015831.1 coordinate 277,540, forward strand.
TAGAGAAATTTGTTCTCTATAAGAATGAAGTTGAGAACCAACTGAATAAAAGAATTAAAGAGATAATAAGTGATCGTGGTGGTGAATATGTTTTTCCTTTTGAATCACTTTGTGAACAAAATGGAATTATACATCAAACCATAGCTCCTTATTCACCTTAATCCAATGGGATTGCAGAACGAAAGAATCTTAACTTGAAAGAGATGATGAACGTTATGTTAATCAACTCTGGCTTACCTCAGAATATGTGGGGAGAAGCTTTTTTATCAGCTAATTACCTTTTAAATAAGGTACCACGAAAAGAAGTAGGGAAAACTCCTTATGAAATATGGAAAGGAAGAGTACCTTCCGATAAATTTCTACGAGTGTGGGGGTGTTTTGCCAAAGTAGTCATTCCTCCATATAAGAAGGTGAAGATAGGACCAAAAACTGTTGATTGTGTTTTCATAGGATATGCACATAACAGTAATGCTTATCGATTTCTTGTGTATGAGTCTAGTGTACTAGATATTCACAAGAATACGATAATGGAGTCGAGAAATGCATCCTTTTTCGAATACATTTTTTCCTGTAAAACTAATTCGAATTCAAATGTGCACAAACGGGCACATGAGACTATCATTGAAGATAGTCAGGACCAAGAACACATAAATGTTCCAGAGGATCAACAAGTTGTTGAACTTGAACCAAGACGTAGCAAAAGAGCTAGAACGGAAAAATCATTCGGTCCAAATTTTCTGACATTTTTGCTAGAGAATGATCCTCAAAGCTATAACAAAGCTGTAAGGTCAGCTGATGGTGCTTTGTAGAAAGATGCCATCAATAGTGAAATTGATTCCATCTTACAAAATCACATCTGGGAGTTAGTGAATCTTCCTCCATGATGTAAACCGTTAGGGTCCAAGTGGATTTTCAAAAGGAAAATGACCTTGTATGATGCCGTGAGGGCGGTGGGTTGGTGATTATGAGAACTCTGGAGATAATACTATTAGGCTATGAGTTGGAGAGCTTGAATCCCCCCCGGTAGACTTTCTTCTCTTATATATCTATACCACTCATGAAACGTGTGTATTTATTGCCTTTAAACTTATACGGAAGATGTCTAATGGTTTTTTCATCTTATTAATTATGTAGTTCCATCACGGTTTATCAATCTCTCATTTGACTTCATTAAGTCAAGTCTTTTCTACAATCGTCAACATCCAATATGAACCACCAAGTAACAAAATAATTTTATTACTCAGGATCGTAGAAAATATACTCTATTAATAGAATACAATATTCTATTAAATAGAACAAATGAAAAAACCTTTCACTCGTACCTCCGAGGCACAAGTACTTTGAATTACATAATCATTATACAAAAGAAAGTTTCAAATCTCAAACTTTTCAAGATTTGAATTTTCTACTATACATATCATATATGTAATTATAGAAACGATTGGAACCTTAATTAAAGAGATGAATAAGTGTTACTGGAGCATAACCCCAAAAGTATTGAAAACTAATTCAGTAACGCTCAATATCAACGAATCAAATTATATAAGATTCGATAACTCCCACTGGTCAGTTCCATCACATGGAATCGTGGAAGTTTAATATCGAGTAAGAATCACATTCATTAAATAACTATAGAACTAATTGCCTTAAATTCAAGTGTTCGATCAAATCAAACATCTTCGAACAATTCAAAGACGCGCAATGAATTTCTAAAGATACAGTTTTCAACACTACAGATGGAATATCTTTGAACTATTCAAAATATTCTATCCGAATTTCATTAGAAACATATTGAAAGTTCTCGAACTATTCAAGAAGTCCAATATATTCTCTTAGAAATTCGAAACTAAGTCATGAAAAATCATCAACTAAGTCACGGAGTATAGAAAACTATCTAAGGTAATTTTTAATGCATTAAATTACACACATCCAATGTATTAGTTTAACAAATCTGTGGTCCAATGACGATCATTGGTTAAATGAAATTTAATCACAACCAGAATACAATATTCATTAAATGGATAAAGATATGCGGTGTGATCTCATATCAGACCATCTTTTACCATACGGAATAAGCATCTAATACTTTTATGATAAAGTCTCATAAAGCACAGTTCTAAGTTATTTATTTTACCGAATATTTTTCTTAATGTTTATCTTTCATTAATGACACAACTAGTCATATTAAAATATGTAACAACTGTTTATACAGAACAAGTAACTATCCAATGGTCACGAGTTATGATATCAAATATCAAAACAGCTATTAAATATTATTTTAATTAACTAAACGGGAGATCTGGTATTAAATACTTATAGTTGTCGTATTATGAGAATCGAAATTCTCTATACACAACTATACGCATCTCTTTTCTTGAGCTTTATAATTTACGTTCAATTATTCACAACAATTACAAATGATTGATTAACAAATTGTGTCAGACACACAACTTCTAAAAGTCACTGAAGCCAAGAAACATCATCATAAGATAAACAAACACTTAAGTGGTTTTCTTAATGTCAGTCAAGAATCTCGAGACAAGAACTGATTCGTGTCAATTCTTACTGCACAAGAAAATATTCTAACTAGAATAATATCCTAAACACATATATCTATTTAGATTACCTAATCGCGATTTAGAAACTAAGTCACAAACCATCTCGATTTTCAATAAAATTGGAACAACAATTCCTGATGATTTTAACTAATCTAACAATATCTAAGTCTACTGTTTTTCTAGGACCTATTCTAGAACAACACAACCATAAGTAATGTCAGAAAATATATATTCAAGTAATATACTATGCAGTGGGTTAGAAATGTAAATCTATAAACAATATAGAACAAAGAAAACAAAAGTAGTAAATTCCATAAAATTACGCACTGCTTGAGTTATTGATTTATAACCCAGCAATGTCTCCCACTACTTTACGTAATACCATAATCCCCAATGTACAACGAGAATTCAATAATCAAATCGAATTCCATAGTGAGAGTAAGATCCTATGAATATATTTCGACTCACAGCTTTGGCACAATCTCGCCTACGTATATTCATTAGGTAGACAACTCATTGTCAAGTACTCGCCAGTGACTCCTGATTTTGGTCCTGACTGCTTCTCGTTGTGACAGCTTTGACACATTCACAAGGAGGCGTATCAAGGCTACATTTGTCAATGACATACTCAATCTACCGGTGTATTCCTGACAGCTTTGGCACGTTCAGGATTTCCACTTTCACTTGAATTTATCCAGTATCAATACACAACCGGTATGGATAATAATCCTATAACTACTCCCTCACAGCTTTGGCACAATCTCGGATGAATTTCTCATAAACCGTACTGACAAGACGGACCAAAAAACATGTATCCAATACACATTACTTTACAACCATATTTAAAAAGCGGGGATTTTCCTATGGAAGTTATCCTCTACATCCAATGTAAAATTTTAATCTAAATCATTTTCTTAACATTTCAATTCTACTTTAGAAAATATAACACAATTTGACTATTTCGTTATATTTTCCGTTAACATAAAACCGAAAAGTAAAGAAACATATATAGATTACAAGCATGTGCGAACATTAAAATTGGATTATATATCATATATCAAGTATGAATAATGTAATGGATGAAGCATCAGACCCGCTCTGATACCATTTTTGTTGGGGTTTTGGGCGATGGGGCGCAGCGGAAGCGCGGGTTCAGGCGAAATCGAATTTTAAATTTTTTTCAAAATATCAAATAAATTATTCAATATCTAATATGAATAATTTATTCATATTTCACCGAAAACATTTATTCAATATCAAATATTGACATAAACAAGTTGAAAACTCGTGAAACTTTTACGAAAACTGATTTTCCGTAAAATGACGTAAAATGTATTTTCGACTGAACCGACCACCCGACACTTATGGAAACTACCCAGGTTAGTTCAATAGTGTCAGGGCAGTTCATGGGCTTCCCGAATAGTGACAGATTTACTGTTTGGACAGCCGTCATCCGGTTGACTCAAAATCCACCTGGTAACGCATTTTTGGCAGTTTTCACTTATTTCAAGTCGGAAACACTTTCCGGTAATTGTGCCAGCTCCCAAAACACATCCAAAACATTCAAAAGACACCAATTTAATTAAAAAATCAGATTCATTTCCAGGTCTTACACAGAAAACGAAATTGCCTAATTTTCATGCTTAAATCCAACAATTTCAAGACTAAATCAATTAATCTCAACACCAAATGAGTCCCACCACATATGAAAAACTATAGAACAATTCTAGGCTATCTAAGAGTGGATCAACAACTTTAGAATGACAACTATGTTGTCTAACAATAAAATGAACAAATTAGAATGAAATTACACTAATTTCATCAATTCTACACTTCACACATGCATAATCTTCCTTCTCCATCAACCACAAACAAAATCCCCAAATTTTCACCAAAAAAAGAAACCCTAGAACATTTCTAAGTATTCAAGAAAATAAGAAACTAGTTTACAAGCTTGGTTGTAGAAGATTACCTCTTCAATCTCTTAAAATCCAAATTTTTTTTCTTGAATTTTTCTCTGTCTTGTTGCTTGATTTCATCAAACCAAAAATGGGTTTTTGTATTTTTTGTTCTCGGCAACAATGGAGGAGATAAAAAGAGAGAAAACTATTTTCCCTTTTAAATATCCATATGGCCGAATATTTAGGGGAAATAAGGGCAATTTTGTCTTTTTTATTTTAATCAAATAAAATTAGCATTTTCAAGTTATTTTAGCCAATCAAATTAGGACATAATAAAGTGAAATCAAACTCATGCCAAGTTTTCCAATTATAACTCACCATGTATCATTCAAATAATGACAAATGGATAAGCTTTAATTTTAATTATTTAATTATTTAACTATTAAATAATTAAACAATTAATTTACACACATATATGTATTTTATTTACATTAAATAACAAATACATATATTTATGGCATGTGTCATAATCTCATTTGACGAATAATTAATTTGTATCTAATCGTATTATGTATCAAATATAAATACACAATAATTATTAGCGGACAAAATCCTCTAATGCATGTGTTATCGTTTAACGAATTAAACGATCCGAATTAACTCACTTAATCCGATAAAGTATTATGAATAATATGTATTATTCATATCACGTTGCCCAAGTGCTCAACGAGTACACTTCATATTGTGGGACTCTCTAAGTTTAGGTCTATCCATCACGAAATCCAATTTCGTGTACATAATCGACCCACTCATGGATTATGACGACCACATATAATCTCACTAAACTATGCAAGCCGAGGTCATAGCATATGTATAATCCATCCGTCATAGGCCATCCGTATTATACCTAAGATATAGATCAGAACGTCAAATTTGTTCGGTATAATACAGTCTACTTTCAATTTACGATCTCTAAATAACACTCGGAACTGATTTCCGAAGTTAAACTAGGGCCATGGATTTACTAGATCGTAAACATGTGCTAGATGCATATGCCCTGTATACAGTACTGACAGATCCTATCTTGATACGCATTGGATATCATGAGCATCAGTCCACACCTAACGAACAGGCAGAGGTCTGATTATGAATAGATCGTTGATGTGACTACCATCAAAGTGTGGAGAATAACTCATATATCCCACTGTGGTATCTCAAGTCGAAAGACCACTATGCTCGCTCAATTCGAGACGGTTCTATTGACGTTGGTGTACCATCTATTAGGAAACCTTCAGTGAGTCATTCAGTGTCTTATCAAATAAACACCTACATGTCTATACGAGTCTCCCGAGAGTCATGGTTCACTGGGATAAAATATCGGACCAAGTCATGATATACGACATGTACTGGTCTCAGCGGATTTTACTAACCGACCTGTGTTAGCAAATCTTGACCAGAAATTTTATTTAAGGATATACAACTAATAATGCGCTTCCCAATGTCAATTACAAACTACGTTGTAACTGCACACTTGTATGGGCCAAATTTGGTCCAAGGGTAAAACTGTCTTTCACCTTAAGCCCATCAGCATGTTAGGCCCGAAAATAAGGACCAAAGCCCAAAGAATTATGTATTATTTGATTACAATTAAATCATAAACTAATGACCACTCCACCTAACTCTAGCATTAGTCACCACACTCCATTTAACCTAATTCTAGCACTAAACCCCACCACCACTCCACTTAAACCTAATTCTAGCACTAATCCTCACTTACTCCAAAACCATTACCAAATACACCAACATTAGATCATGTTTTATCTATAAAATGAAAAGAAAACGGGAAGAAGTCATTCAAGTCTCATTTCTCTCACCCTAATACTTCATACTCTCAATCCTTGATCCCTTCATATATTACACGGCCCTCACGGCCAAACAAAGGAAGTAGAGGTAATATTCAACCTTGCTTTCCCACTTTACAAATTTATTTCGTGCCACTGACTTGGGCGTCGGAGTGTCCCCGGCACCCACCACACCGGTGGTAGTCTACTCTCCCGCTCACTCTACCTTTGTCTTGCAGGATTGCTAGTGCCCAACCTACAAATTCTGATTGAGGACCTCGGCCGAAATCCAGCGTCCACAATTTGGCGCCCACCGTGGGGCCCTAGCAATAATTTGCAGACAAAGGCTTTCCACCCTACAAACACTCACTGCTTAGTCAATCATGACTTCAAGCAATGAACAAACACCTGATCCAGTGGCATCACAATTGGCCATACTACAAGACAGATTGAAAGCTTTGGAAGAAGAGAATTTTACCTTTCGTAGTTCCAACATAAACCTCCAAAAACAATTGGAACTACTTTCATCACCCCCACACAGCTTCACAATACATCAGAACAACACAACAACCGGATCACTCCAGCTAACCTTCAAGGAGCATTGACGAAACAACAGACGACGTTCCATCAAATGGTGAGAACCAGAGGAACTTACCAAGTTCACTAGTCA